>CAMXCT020002691.1:558757-615040 GCA_947184155.2 Cladocopium goreaui
ACAACTACAACCACACAACAACTACAACAACTACAACAACTACAACTACAACTACAAAACAACTACAGCTACAACTATATGACTGCAACTACACTACACTAATTACATTACACCACAACTACAACTCCACTACGCTACAACTACAACTACAGTTGCAGTACATCACACTACATCCAGCAGTTGTGGGTGAGGTGACCACTGCAACCATTGCAACCATTCCAGCAAACACAACTCCAACCACCTTTCGGTCAATCAGTGGATTCGCTCTGCCATCCGTGATTCACAACAACCAACGTCTCCTATAGGTTTCCTATTTTTGAAACTTCCGCCACCGCCTTGTGCGGTACTACTGGTATAAGTATATATTAATATATATATATATATGCTTTTCCGCTCGCTCACACGCAAAGTTTCCCTGGAGTGTTCTCCGGGATTGATCAGTGATAAATTAATCGTACGATCCAGAGACATCTCATGGTCAATCCAGCTGAAAAAGAAGACCTCTGCAGTGAATGCTAATGCAGCTGCTAAAAGTCATACTCAAGAATCAAAGCCAGATCTTTCCGGGTGGGCGGCTGAGGGCCCAAAAAAGTTTGACAGCCATGTTGGTTAATTGCCGCTTCAAGAGATGAAAAGGTATCTGCTTTTCCGCTTGCTCATACACAAAGTTTCTTTGGAGTGTTCTCCGGGATTGATCAGTGATAAATTAATCGTGCGATCCAGAGACATCTCATGGTCAATCCAGCTGAAAAAGAAGACCTCTGCAGTGAATGCCAACGCAGCTGCTAAAACTCATACTCAAAAATCAAAGCCAGATCTTTCCGCTCCTTCCACACTGCTCTGCAAGGAAAACGCGGAGACCAAAACACTCCAGGCAGCTCTAAAAAGAAGATCTATGCGCTCCTTTGCTTGGGGAGACAAAGTATGCATGAGGACATATGCAGCAACCTCTTGCAAGTAGTACTCTAAAGTTCTAACGCGGCTCCAACGGCCGCGCCAGGCTACCCAATTTACGTCCTCAGAGCTTGAGGACAAATACGTGGCTCCAGACCCACGCAAAACGCCAGGAGTAGCACCATGGAGAGATTGGGAGTGCGAGGCGGGACCCCTGAATGTTGCATGATACAGTTCCACTGCTGTCTGAAAGTAGGCATCGAACCATGAAACAGCCGCTCAGCAGGAGGCAGGCCACCAAAAGCTTGGAAAGCCACCCTAATGACAACCTCATCATCAATCCGCCCATGCTGGCGGCGAGCAAATCTGGCTGTCTTGGGATCACGAATACGCAGAAACAGGCTTGCGGAATCATAGCAAACATCTTTTGGAAAAATAAGGTCCCGGCGCTCCAAGGCCATCATCTCAGAAGGATGCAGCATCGCTCCAAAACCCAGTAAAACTAAGGCAGCCCAACAGGACCAGTTCCACAGGCAAGCTAGGCAAACAGCTGCTCTCAGCACGACAGCTGGGATCACAGAGCGACAAGAACCAGGCTCATGGATCTGCCATTTTCGATCTATCTGCCATGCGAGCCCCATGAAATTCTTTGTCAATGGGTACTGGTCTTGCGCTTATGTAGCGGGGGAGGCCAATCTCAAAACAGTGCAAACCATACACTCTAAGCGCAAAGCAAAAAGCATGAGGATCTTGTTCGATCTTGTTCCAGGGGATACCTAGTTCGCAGGACACCCAAGCTTCAAAAGCTGTCAAGCACCGTTTCATGCGATCAGCTGTCACGTCAGCAAACCCGACACTCAAATCCAGGGGCCTCCGCGCGAAGCTTAGACTTTGGACCAGGGTTTGGTTCAATGTCACCCCCCAAAAGTAGCAAAAAAAACGCAGCCATCTGGCAGCTAGCGTGGGAACTGCGCTGCACAACTTGATCGAAGACCCAAGGATCTCCGGCTTGCAAGCGCACCAGCCACGCAGGAAAAGGGAAGCTGGGTGGCCGAACTGCCTTGTCACGTGAAGGTTCATCGGCCTTATTATCGGCTGAATAGCAATGTAAACAACCAGGATATAACCCCGCCTACCACATAAGGAATAGTGCCCTGGAGAACACGGCTCAAAGCATATGAGCTAGATCTGCCTTTCTCTGAAGCTCCTATGGTGACCCTACTATCCAAGAGAGCAACCATGCGACTGTCTGGGTCACTTTTAGCAAGAGATTTGATCCAAGTCTTATAGGTTCTTGTCTCATTCACATTTATGTGCCCAGAAGTGCGAAAACGGAAACGGAAAAGCTCTTTGAAGCTAAGGCAATTACAAATCTCATGAATCCATTCAGGATCTTCGAACCACTCACGAGGTGGATACGGTTCTTCCGGTGATGGCAGCGAAACTGAATCAAAATCCAACAAACCAACTTCGCGAAAATTGCGCAATCTGACAGACTGCTTTCTGGATGCAACTGACCACTTTTGGCGGCCAACAGGCCGGAGGCCATTCTGGAAACCAAGGCTCGAGGATACGCTGCAGAGAAGGCAGCAACTGCATCACCTGGTTTTGGGCAGACACCATACACAGCTTCGCATGACGGCTTACACATGGATCTGAAAACTTCAACGCTGGACTTGGTAAAAGAACCTTCAATCTTGAAATGACCTTTGCTTTGATTGTAGGAACCTTTACTTTCAAGCTCACAAAGCCAGGGCTTATTGTGAAGCCACTTGGAAGGCTTGTGAAAGGCACTGCCATAACAGCAAAATGCAACGTGGCTGATCACGCAGCCAAGTTGCAACAGCACTTTGGAACAATGCAGCCGATACAGACGGCTGTTGCGAGGCTGCTCAACACTGATAAAGGCACCTGCAAGTAACGCAATGGTCAAAATGAAGGCTGTCCGCTGTGCAAGGCGGTCATGATAGGCTGTGAAGGGGTCAGAAGTGTCAAATCCTAAAGGCTTTGAATTCGATCTAACCTGGGGCCTACGAAATGTCCCAAAACAGGGAATCCCTGCATGGAAATCCCGGACTACCCGCCTCAAAGCGAGACCAACCAACTCATGAAACACTGTGCAGCATCTTGCAAATCACCAACTCGCAGCCGGCGGCTGTCAATGTCGAAACCATCATGGCAAGTCAGGCCGAAATCTACGTGAGCTTGGGTCCAGTTTCCACTGCCCCGAAAAATTTCACAAACATCATACAAAACCCCTTCAGAAATCGGACAAGGAATGTTCAAAGCAGGATCGGCGGTCACACCGCTGGTGTCAAATGGAGCTGAAACAAACTGGTCTGCACAGTTACTATCAACTCCATGTTCATGAAGCACAGCACTGGGTTCACTAAGAAGGCGAGTGTAAAAACCTTTCTGTTCAGTGTGTCGCCAAAACTCTTTGCATGCTTCCTTTCCAATCTGAGCCGCGCAAACGGCTCCGCGAGGGGCATCAGCGCAAAAGATACGGTCGCAATACCTGGCCCTGAGGTCATTTTGTGCAAGAGGCCCCAAGCAACTGAGCAGTTGCAACTCACTAAGACCTTTCCGGCTGAGGCAAAACACTTCATCCTGATTTAGCTTTACCCTCACTGAAGACAGCATCCAAAATGGAAAAAAAGTGCACGGCGGAAGAGGAGGACATGAATCCAACACCCTAAAATGGTACTGAGGAGTCTAGGTGTGCAGGTTCCCTATGTTCAAAGTGATCATGCAAAGCAAAAGCAAACGATTCCTAGGAGCCATCACTCGCCCTGCAACACCGTCAAAATTTGCTCCCAAAATAATGCCCTGGGTTTGGTTACGCTTTCGCTTCTTTTCCTGCTGAATCAGGCCAACGTGAGCGTGGCTTTGGTCGCAGCAGCAAAAATGTCGGTGTCACGCTTGACGGGGTGACTTTTTTAGCTCACTGACCAAGACCTTCTGCACCCCCACATGGTCATCAATTGCCAAAAGTTCAACAAAATCAGAACGAGGGATGGGAGAGCGGTATTTCAAGGTCTCGGCTGGACGCAGAGCACCGCAGTAAAGCTTTAACACGTTGCTATGAGCTTGCTGAGCAATTTCAACAGCTAAGTTATCACCCATCGCCAACGTCCGCAGACAAACCAACATCTGCTGGCCAGCAAACTCAGGTCTGAAAAATTTGAAGTGGGAGACCTCATCGCTACTAAACACTGTTCTGAAAGCATTCCGGTGAGCACGAGCTTCTGAAATGATAAAGGTGTGTAATAATAGTCAGAGAGATCATCAGCACAAAACCGACAGGCTTCCCCAAGTTCCAAGTGCAAAAGGCCTAACATGCAACCAGAAGCGAGCTCTTTTGTCGAACGAGAAATGCTATGCATGCGACTGTTAATAGTAACTGGGTTAACTATCAACCTGTCGAACTCAGCATCCTTTAGCACACAAAAGAGGCCAACTGCTTCTTGGAAATCTTTCTGAGACGCAGGGAGTAATGAGCAGGCGCCTAAATCATCCCACCGCTTTGCAAGCTCCTTTTTTTCCTCTGTTGTGGCCGATATCGCTCTGAGGCTCGGTCCTAACATTGGGATAAGCGAGTAAACAAATTAGAAAATTCAGCATGAAACGCCTTGGTTTCATAAGAAAAAGGCAAATCATCAAACAAAAACAACACCACAAACCACCAAAACCGACGACACGCAAATCCCCCGGCCAGATTTGCGTTTCGCCAAAGAGAAACAACAGCGAAGCAAAACAAGGAACGGGGCCCGGCCAGGGCCCAAACAAAACACCCACACAAAAAGCACCATGCACATTGAGACTGTACTGTTATTGTCAATGGCCCAGCAAGCGGTGTGAAAAATATTGCAACTGCCGGTCATAAGTGGCAAATCGTAATATTACATTGGTGAACTGTACACTACGGAAGCCTCCTCAGATTTCTCTCACATGACATGTGCTTTTCCAAGCATCCGTCATCATACCCTGAAAAAGTAGGACTTGGCCCTGTCGCCAATATCGAGGTAGGGTCATCTGACACTGTTTGCTGCCGTGCCGTCCCCAAGGGGGGAACGGCACAAAGGGCCCAGACAATGTGATCCGGCAGGGCCAAGCTACCGGTCACAGAAAAGCTGCGCGGCATACTAAAAATGCCGCATCAGTGAAAAACGTCATCCAATCCTGCATGTTGGAGGGGCAAAAACGATTACGACGTAGCTCTCACTGTTCAGGCACTTTCAGAAGATCATCGTCATCATCCAGTACTTGCAGTATAGCGCTATGTCGGTAAAGTATGCTCATCAGGAGCAGAGTACTCAGCAGTGGGTATCCACTCACCCGTAAAGTGGAGCAACTGTTCGATCATCGCACCGCCTCAACAAGCCATAGGGGCAGACTTTGCTGCACATGGGCGCCCCGGACTGTCCGGCAGAGAGCAGCCGTGGTCAGCGCCAGAACCACTCGCTGCAGTGCAGTCTAGTTCATGGCTTCGGCCGGCTACACTGCTACCCCCCAGAGCAACAACTAGAGAAAGGCAGGAAACAAAGCCAGATGAACCTGCGGGAAGGTGGGGGGGGAACCTCGGGAGTTCCTAAGTTGGGTGACCTGTGGCTTATTATGGCAGGCGGCTCATGATGACCTTAATCTCCTTAGTGGCAATTGAGAAAACAAACGCGTAAAAGCAGAAGTACAACAAACAAGATCAACACACTAGAAAACTGTGCACCAACTCGTCCTGTCTGTGGACGCGAAGGTGCAGTTCTGAAGCTATGTCTAAGGTGCGGGCCACTCCTTGTATCTATGACTTACCTCAGTGAGAACCAAAACAACATTGACAAGAGCAAACGCGGCAGCAGGAAAGGAGAAGCGCCAAGGGAAAGCAGAGGAGGACAGAGGGGAGCACTAGCAGCATGGAACAAGAAGGGGGACACATGCAGGAACCAAAACAACAGGCGCAGCATGGTGTAGAGGGCGATGCCCCACACAGGGCCGAAGCCTTTATTGCCATACGGCGCAATGAGGAGAGGAAACAACGCATAACCAATCTTCAGACCAGCAGGCAGCGTCACTAGAACGCCCGAGAAAGCAGAAAGAGGACAGCACCAGCAGGTCAGACACCAGGCCACCGCTTTGCAAGCTCCAAAAACTCATTGCGAGAACATCTTGCTTTGGCCGGCCTGGCTGGAGGCCATTCAGAACGGTCTTTCCTAAGCACTTCAGGATCTTGGCAAGCAGCTTGCAAAAGGGAATCATCCGTCAAAACTTGGCGGACTCTTCCACACACGGTTCGACACTACAGGTAAAGCCGTGGATCTGGCGGAGGAACAGAACCCCGGGCTGTGAACAGTGTCGCACTGATGCAATTCAGGCTGTCGGGCACTGCGGTCAGCAAAATACTTACCGTACGGATCCATGGATTCTTTCACGCAATGCCAATTGCTGGAGGTCCTCAAACCCTAGTTTTGGAGGTGACTAAGAAGGAAGGCATGTCATGAAAGTAAGTGTTAATACATGCTTTCTCTCTCTGCGTCCCACTTTGTTTCTTGTACAGTTCAAGATTCCAGTCGCAGCTGTTGCTGGTGAAATCAGCTTCAACTTGAAATAAGGGGCCAAAACTGGACCCTCCAGGGGGGACCACTTTTGATTTCAAGGGGGTCCACTTTCTGACCCTTTTTTAAACACGTTTCCTTTGCAGGGGGGTTCAAAACTGGACCCTCAACAGGTTGAATCCGGTGCAACGTTACACAAACCAACACCGAGTTGGCAATAAAGGGCCTCGAACAAGGGAGGCCCCAACTCCGTCTCCAAAAATCATATCAGTTTGAGGTGCCAAAAACGAACCCAAAACTAGCCCCATGTACCTGCTTACGTTGATCATGACAATCTTTCCCTTTCTGTTTTGTTGATGAAAGAGCTGCCGTATTTCCAAAGCCTGCGATCGAAGCGCTTCGAGGCTCGCGAGGCCTGGCCGAGGCCACGCCTCGGACGCAAAACGTATTGGCACAAGGACAAAGCGAGGCTCACGAAGACTCGAAACTATATAATACTATTGTTGAAGTCCCAGCAAGGCTGAACTTGAAACAGTTGGTGACTGTGCTGCCTCGCTAGAATTTTAGGCCGCAGCTGGCGCAAAGGGACGGCCTCAAGGCAAGCCTCGAAGCTTCAAGGGTACGGAAAATTGCAGGAAAACAAAAAATTCATAGGATGAAACAAAGTTAGAGGCAGGCTTCAATGCAAGCCTCGAACTCAGTATCGGGAGACCATGGAAATTAGAACAAAACATTTCGGGGCAGGCTTCGAGGCAGGCTTCAAGGCAGGCCTCAAGGGCCTCAAGGCTATGGAAATTGGAGCAAAACAATATGACAAAGAAGGGTGGCCTTTTTTGGTCCTCAAAACGTAACAAAAAGCAGGCGCGCAAAAACGGGCCTCCCCAGTTCAAGATTCCAGTCACATCTGTTGCTGGTGAAATCAGCTTCAACTTGAAATAAGGGGCTGCATTCACAGCATCCCAGTCTGCGCGCGAAGTCACACCATTTGGCCCGCTGATGCTCCCAATGGCCTTGTGATGTGCTTCTGCTGCATCCTTCAGAAGCTTTGGATCTGCGGCCGCCCCCATTTCGATCATCTTGTCAATGGCTTTCAAAGCTTCCAAGGGCTGAAACTCGCCAGGGGCCTGCAGGAAAATGCCATTGTTCCAGTCCACTTCCTTGGCAAAAGAGTAGGAAGCATCCCCGGGACCACTTTTGATTTCAAGGGGGTCCACTTTCTGACCCTTTTTTAAACACGTTTCCTTTGCAGGGGGGTTCAAAACTGGACCCTCAACAAGTTGAATCCGGTGCAACGTTACACAAACCAACACCGAGTTGGCAATAAAGGGCCTCGAACAAGGGAGGCCCCAACTCCGTCTCCAAAAATCATATCAGTTTGAGGTGCCGAAAACGAACCCAAAACTAGCCCCATGCCCATGTACCTGCTTACGTTGATCATGACAATCTTTCCCTTTCTGTTTTGTTGATGAAAGAGCTGCCGTATTTCCAAAGCATGCGATCTTTTTTTTTCCTCTGGTATGGCCGATCACGCTCTAAGGCTCGGTCCTTACATGTGAAGAAGCAGTTTGAAATAAATTCTACATTGACACCTGTGGTCATGTAGCATGGCAAATCAAAAACCCAGAACAAAACACAAAAACAACCAAACAAAAGGCGACACGCAGATCCCCCAGCCAGATTTGCGTTTCGCCATCCAGCAAAGAAGCAAAGCAAAAAGCGAAAGGGGCAGGGCGGCAGGGCCCAACAAAAACAACCACGAACAAAGATTTGCCATGGACACAGTGGTATAAAGCCACCGTGTCGCAACTCAAAATTATGCACCAAACGAATTGGTTGCCACCCAGTAAGGTGAAACACGCGTTCTTAATTGTTGCTGCTGACAGACAACAAAAGAATGCATTAGCTGTACACTATTGCGTCACTTAGCCTCTCAGAGTCCTCTCACAACTTCTTGTTCAGGTGTTCAGTCCAAGACTAAAAGAAATTGCCGTGTACCGAACGGTGTATTCATGAGCAGGGAGAGTGTATTGTTGGCGGCCAGATTGCTATTCTGCCGCCCCCCCTGCGGGGAGCAGCTCCGTGGCTGTGGCAAAGACGGACACATATGGCCAGCTAGGTGACCAGTCGTGGTCCGCCACTCACAAAGTTCGTCTCTGGGTAGACATGAATCCCGTGCCAGGTCGAAAGGGAGAACATTCCTGGCACAACATGCAAAGTCAGCAAAACATTGTGCAGCCAACGGCCTGCGGCCGCAACTGTAAAGCAATTTCTCAAACGTGCACTGTCATAGGGCACCAAGCTGAAAAATATCTGCAGAACTGTTCAGGTGCTTCCCGAGTGTCTTCATCTCAGCACAACACCTGCAGTGCATTGCAACGTAGCAACCAAGGGGTTCAGCCTTGGAATCCAGAACAAATTCCACTCACCCAACGAGTGTACCATCTAATCCGAAAAAAGAAACTCGCTGCTCACGGGCGCTCCAACACACAATCCACTGGATCGCGCCAGTGTTCGGCTATTTCCACTCCCCTTACAGAACAAGGCAGACGAGCCAGAGGGACAGTCACACAGCCAAGACAAACAAACAACAAACAATTCAAGGACAAGCCAACCTCCAAAAGATACGCACAGGAGAGAAGAAAGCAGCAGGGGCCGAGGAGGTGCGCATGCAGCCCTAACGGTGTCCAGAGGTATTTCCAAGCGATCGAGGCGCTTCGAGGAACGCGAGACCTGGCCGAGGAGCGAGGTCACGAAGATTCGAAACGACGAAGATTCCGAAACTATATTTTTTTTCCCCTCTGTTGCGGCCGATGTCGCTCTAAGGCTCGGTCCTGACAGTGAAGCGGTAGAAAAGTGTGCAAAATATATGAAACTCTTTGGCTTCACAACCGAGACACATTATGAAACACCAAAACAACAAGAAAGGCAACAGCGACGACCCGGAAATCCGGCCAGCTTTGCGTTTCGCCAGCAGAGAAAACAGCGAAACAACACAAAACGGAGCCACATTAAACAAAAACGACACAAATCCAGGCGAATGCTTCCAGACACGTGGGGTTAAGCCCACCGTGTCTCCGAGAAATACATAAACGAATGAAGAGCTGGGAGAAGCTAGCAACTGTGAGAATCAGAAACACGGTTGCGAAAACAGTGCCGTCCCAAGACAGGACGGCACTGCCGGCCCAGACAAAGAAAAGGCCGCAGGGCCAGACTGCCAGCATTTTACTGAGCAAGAACACTCGAAACAGAAAAATACTGTTGTTCAAGTCCCAGCAAGGCTGAAATTGAAAGAGTTGTGACTGTGCTGCCTTCGCTGGAATTTCAGGCCGCAGCTGGCGAAGAGACGGCCTCAAGGCAAGCCTCGAAGCTTCAAGGGTACGGAAAATTGCAGGAAAACAAAAAATTCATAGGATGAAACAAAGTTAGAGGCAGGCTTCAATGCAAGCCTCGAACTCAGTATCGGGAGACCATGGAAATTAGAACAAAACATTTCGGGGCAGGCTTCGAGGCAGGCCTGAAAGACCTCAAGGCATGGAAATTAGATTAAAACAGTTGACAAAGAAGGCGACCTTTTTTGGTCCAAATAGCACCGGAATCCTGCCATTCCGTTACACTTGCAGATTCACTGTCCGTTTCACCTTTCTTTTCACCACTCTCGTTGCGACACGGCTTTGTCGTTGTGCTTCGAAGTGACTTTATGAGCTGTTATGCCTTGACGGCTTGCGCCATGTGATCTCGGGGATCCTGGCTGGGGGGATCCCTGGTTTCCGCATGGTGCTTTTGTTGCTTCGCTCACCTTCTGGTATGGCCTCGTGATTTTGATGTTCTTCCCTTTGTTTCTGCTGCCATACCATGTCAAGATGATACAATGCTATCACTCTTGCATTTATCAGCCCATGAACTGGCACCTGTCACGCCTCTGTTTGGCTGTTTTGTTTTGGGTTGCTGTGTTTTGCTTTGTTTTGGTGGGTTTGTTTTTGGCTTGTTGTGACTTCGTGACGGACTACTGGACTATGCGCAGGTCCTTTACCAGTTCACTCTTGAGGCCCCTCAATCTGCAGACGGCCATGTGTGCGTTAATTAACTAATCAACCCTGGTTTGCCACATGCAATTGAACGTGTTGGACGACCTGGCGGAAGCCATGAAGGCGTTGGACGGAAAAAAGCCATTCCGTTACACTTGCAAAGTTTGCTTTTTGTTAAAGCTGCGCTATTTTTCGCAAAAAAGGTCACTGCAGCAATCTGATTTTCGGGGCGCCAAACACATTGGCTTTTTGGACTCCAAGAAGTGGTCCTCCCAAGTAGACCGCTACCTGCTGGTCTCAGATTCGTTGTGCCTTGTTTCCTCTCCTCATTGCGGTATGGCAATAAAGGCTTCGGCCCTGTGGGGGGCATCGTTCTCTGGACCATGCTGCGCCTGTTGTTGGTTTCTGGCCCTTCTGAGTCGGCTCATGCTGCCAATGCTCCCCTCTATCCTCCTCTGCTTTTCCTTGGCGCTTCTCCTTTCCTGCTGCCACGTTTTTCTGTGTGTTTGTGGTTTTTGAGTTGTTGTTTTGGTTCTCAGTGAGGAAGTACGTGGATACAAGGAGTGGCCGGCGCCTTTCATTGCTTGCGCCCCATTTTGGGATCCAGATTTGGACCAAAAGTGGGGTCAGCCATCGCCCGTTTCGGCGGATCTACGGTCTTGAATCTTGCTGGGGGGTCCTTTGTGCGGGCAGCAGCGAATTTCTCCGATCTGAGCCCATTTTTGGATCCAAAATATGGACTCCGAAATAAGGTCCAAAATTGGATCACATTTTCATATCTTCTTTTAGGTTTGCTTGGGCCCCGTTTTGGGATCCAGATTTGACCCAAAGTGGGTCAACCATTGAGAATTTTGCTGCTGCCCGCAGAAGTTTTCCAAGCAGATTTAGCATGAGCGTGAGTGTTGATACATGTTTTTTCTCTCTCTGCGTCCCACTTTGTTTCTTGTGACAGTAGCAACCGGAGAAAAAGACATGCGTTCACATCGACATTGCTGGCAGGATTTCTTTTTCTGTGTTTGCATTGGCCGTGAATCGTTTTGTCGATTGGGCGTCGCACTGCTCAGTTTTGCCTCTTGATGTGTTGTTTGTTTTTTGCGCACATGTTGAGCAAGCAGATTTGCGACCCTACAGCTTGTATATGGGAATCAGCACCTCACCTACGCCATGTTGCGAAAGACTGCGACAACAACACCCAAACAATTCCAAACAACATGGCGCTTTGGCAAAGCTTGGCAATATGCAGACGGGCCAGAGACCTTCAATCAGCAACCATGTTCAACATGAATGTCAACGCATCCCAAGTCCCAAGTCCGGTTCCCACTGTCAAGGTCCTTTATCGCAGCCATGTTTTGACACTTTTTTTGGACCCTGTCTTAGGGGTCATGATAAAGCAGGTTTGTTGGCATTCGAGGCGCTCCGAGGCTCTCACCGAGGGCTGTCCGAGGCATGAGGACAAAGCGAGGCTCACGGAGACCCGAATCTATGTAATACTATTGTTGGGGCCCCGGTGTGGCAGTGGGACACTATGATGCCTTCTGGACTTGCAAAAGTACTGCTATTTGTGAAAGCCGCGCCAATTTTGGCAAAAAGGTCATTGCAGAATCTCATTTTCGGAGCTGTAAAACAAAAGCCTTGGACTCCACCTTCTCAAACTTCACGTAAGCACCAAGTTCTGACCATCATAAAGCAGATATGAATCTGGGGGGTCGATTTTGTCCAAGGAGATTGCTCGCTTCCATCTTGCTGATGACTTGGCAGTGGTTCTGTGGTATCCAACAATTGGTTCACCAAACTCACACAATGCACCTGTGTACTCGCGTCCAAACACCAGCTCATATGGTGTCACAGCCCTCGTAGAACTGAATCAATTCAAAATCCAGCATGCATGTCTGAGAGCCCATGACCACCATGTACTGTTGCTACAAAACGTGATGCCAACCTTTTTGCTCAAAGCAAACATCAAACTCCCTGCTAATCCCCTTGCACGCCCAACAACGTTCTCAACCAAAGAATTAATGAGAGTAGGCCATTGGAGTTGAAGCTCTTGCATGGACAACCTGGCATTCAGTGTCATGCGCGCAACACTTGGACCAGCACAGGTTCATTGTCACATCGAAGAGTCACTGTTGTACGTCCCATCAACTGGCAGAATGTCTAAATTTCCTGCACCATCAACTGATACTGACTCTTGCTCCTGGCAGCTGTTGCATGGCTGTAACCTGTCATCGAATCAGTCATGATGAGACTAATGATTGCAGTGATCTCCTTCGGGTCTGAATCTTCTGGCACACTCTTCACATAGCAAGAGTCGAAGCTATCCTTGGTGTGCTTCCGCTTCTTGCTACTCCAGTGTTTCTGTGGGCATCTGCATGCGCTCTGAAACTGACACATCCTGGGCACCAAGCTTGGTATGGCACATGTGTGAGATTGTGTTTGTCCTGAGCTGCTTGATCTGGAGGATTTTGTAAAGGCTGTGCACGTGGGTCACGCTGAGATCCTGTTTTCAGATTTGGCAAGTGCTGATCTCCAACTCTGTCTTCTTCTGAAACTCCAAAAGTCGTTTGAAACATTCCTGCTTTGCCCCTAACATACTCAAACCTCTGCCAGTCAAAGCGGTTGTAGCCAGCCGGAGCCATGGACCAGGCTGCACTGCAGTGAGTTGCACTGGTGCTATCAGTGGACCCGCACAACGGCACTTTCCTTTGCTGCCGAAATGGACGGACATGTCTTGGGCACGCTATGTGCGGTGACAATGGCATTGCTCACCGATCGGCTAGACCTGTGCATTCAAGGACTTTTTGGTGCAGGCAAGTCAAAATCGATGGCAGTCCTCATCCTCGCCCTGATTGAAATCGACACCACCAATAGCCTTATAAGATATTGTTTATATGCAAGGAAAACTCAGGTACTCGATCCTTTGCTGACCTGCTCCTATGGCTCGACCCCCCGTCGGGGGTGTTTGGGCACATAGGAAGGTCAGTCGGGGACCAAGAACGTAACAAGAGCAGTTACTCCCACACCAAATTCGACATCCATCCGAGAAAAAGAAGACAAATGCTGAGCAAGTGCCAGCTAGTTTTGGCCACAGGAGGTACTGTCGCCCAAGATCTCACCATGCAATGGCGCTGGGCGGCTTCATGCAAGAGTTGTCCCTCATGGTCATCGACGAAGGCCAGCAATATGGCACTGACCGGGAAATTGCAGTCATTAGCTTGCTGAGACAACAACCATTAGTCCTGTGGACAGGAGACTCAGAGCAGACGCCAGGAGGTATTGCTCGAGCAGCCCCTAACGCCAAACGATCTCGGCAACTCCTCTTAGCCAAAAAGCATGGGCTACGAAGTGACCGCAATTACTATATGCCATCTAACTTAGCAGATGCAATAATTCGGCTGTTTGACAGCTCATCCAATGAAGGTCTGTCCACCCTCAGCCAAATCCTCCGTCGAGGCCAGCACACTTTAGGTCAGCTATGGACGAACCAACTCTCGCCACAATCTACCGAAGACCTGGAGGCGGCCAACGCTGTCCTCCCCGGCCTGAGAGCACAATTTGAAGCAGCCCAGCCGCATGAGCAAAGACAACTTCCCACTATCGTGGACACCGAACTACTGGCAGGCACAACAGTCAACTTTCCACGGTCCCTGGTACGCCTTGCCTGGATTTTGCAACATGCTGCGACCCTCCTACCCATGGCTGGTGACATACAAGCAGTGCTAAACTCCCATACGGCAGGAGTGAGCGACATCCATGCATGGGGATTGATGCTCCCGTCTAGCTCAAGAGTAGCCCTGTGACATATCATTCAGTTGTAGCAGTCAGGTACCCTGATCTTTGCAGACTCATTAACGACATGTGGGAACTTGGAAGTTTTGCCTCCGGAGGACTCCCAGACAAGCCACCAGGGTTCCAGTTCGTGCTATGGGATAGGCGACCCGATGGCTCAGTTGGTATGGCGTTGGTCTTGCCAGCGCTGACAGACTGCCGGTGGTGGTTCGAATCCCTGCTGGTCCACTCGGGAGTCTCAAGTGCGACCCGCCGAAAGGCAACGGGCGCCGACCACAAAAAATCCAGTTCGTGCTATGGGACACCAATGCTAGAATTAATGGGCTAGTTGCGACAGACCTAGAGACGCTCGTGTCACAAGTGCTCTCGCCTTTCCCGACGAATGCTGGGGTTCGCCGATGGGCTCTTCGTGATGACCACTGCCACAGATCACAAGAACAACCTCAACCGTTCAGTGCTCAAAAAAGATTATGCCCGCACGCTCCGCGTCGAAACAATAGCCAACTCAGCAGGAGGAACAGCACAGGCAGCAATCGTAGCCCAGCCGAGTACTGAGGAGGTACACTCATGAGTCTCCAGGATCACAATACTTTCCAAAGCTTGAATTAGATTCAACGAGCTCCCCCCCCTGCCAACAAGACCAATGTTGATACAAACATAAACGTGAAAAATTGAACGCGCCGGTGTGCGATCAATCTAAGAAGCTTCTCGTTTGCACAACATCCAATATTAAAATTCCGGGGCAAGGGGATACACATAGAGTAAAGATGAAATCTAAAGCCAGCAGCCAGACTACTGACGCAGTAGTTGCTGAATGGCAATCTGCCTGTGAGACACATGGATTTGCCATTCTCTCTCAAACATTGAGGTCTGTGCTAGCGCTTCCGGCAACATGAGCAAGCATCAACCCGCCCGGAAAAGACTCAAGAAAAGCACGCTGGCTGCCAGTACTCTAACATGCTGTGTTTTCATATGTACAAACCTCGAACAAACTCGGAATACACGTCCCATCGGACACTTTACAATGGCAGGAACACTTCAAGTGGCAAAGCTCTGGCATGCTGGTTTTTCATATGTACAAACCTCAAGCAAACCTTGTTCAAACCTCAAATCTATGGGGCCGGACGATGCCAGCAGGTGCGACAGGATTTTAAAGGAAAGTTCAATTAATTTCTTTTTTTGCGCGCGGCAACTGTAGGTTTCGTCCGCTGCCTAGAATTGAGGTTTGATTGGGGTTTGTACATAGGAAAACACAGCAGATCGAAGGTGTGGTCATAGCATGGCTTTCTCCAATAGAATGCGCAGCACAGAGATGTTTTCAAAGTATGCCTGGAGTTTGTACATATGAAAACACAGCACATCGAAGGTGTCACCAAAAAAAGTGCTCATTCCTCAGTGAAATGAGCTGCGCGCAGACATTAACAAGGTTTGTTTGGAGTTTGTACATATGAAAATACAGCAGAAGGAAGAGGAACAAAGCATTGCAAACAAAAACGACAGGTAAAGAACAGATGCTCCAGACGTACGGGGAGCGAGCTGCATGCAGATCCGCCTGCATGGATTTTCGCGGTGCAAGCATGCAACTCCAACTACATAACCTGAAAGCAAATCCAAATCATTGACACGCTTGTCGCCAAATTTCGTAAAGCCCATGATGCCACGCCACAGCATGACACTTTCAAGACACCAAAACAAGCTTCTCCAAACCCCAGCAACTTTGGAGACACTTGGAAGTACCTCTGCAGTTCCGCTGCATCGTCTTGAAGCCTAGAAGGCAGCATGTGTCAACTCATGGATACACCATCATGGAGCAGCCTGTGGCAAGGGATTTGTTTCAGAGCGAAGCTGCCGGAATCATGCTTGTAGAACCACAGCAGAGCAGCAACAACTCACTCTGCTCGCATCCTGTCGCGTCCAACACAAGTCAATCGGGAATTACCTGCCACAAACGCCAAAAAAGATAGATTTTGGCTCCAAACTCGAAGCCAAAAATTGATCCCAAAAATGAAGCCATTTTTGGCTTCGCCTAATGAAACAATAGAAGCGGTCTCCCAGAAATTGAAACTAAAAATGGCCTCTGTCAAAAGAGACACAAACTGTCCAAAACGAAAAGAAATGTTGCGGCGCCAAAAAAAACTCCCAGTGAATGTGCCCGACAACCCTTTTACAGATGCTCGCACAACCTAGGCGTATGTCTAGCATAAAGTTCCATTCTTCAACCAGCGAAGCACGTGACTCTCTTCATGCGTCATCATGCCAGAATCGAAGATCATACACCGTTTTTTCTGTATCATGTTGACACTGAGGAGGTACACTCATGAGTCTCCAGGATCACAATACTTTCCAAAGCTTGAATTAGATTCAACGAGCTCCCCCCCCTGCCCCCAAGACCAATGTTGATACAAACATAAACGTGAAAAATCGAACGCGCCGGTGTGCGATCAATCTAAGAAGCTTCTCGTTTGCACAACATCCAATATTAAAATTCCGGGGCAAGGGGATACACATAGAGTAAAGATGAAATCTAAAGCCAGCAGCCAGACTACTGACGCAGTAGTTGCTGAATGGCAATCTGCCTGTGAGACACATGGATTTGCCATTCTCTCTCAAACATTGAGGTCTGTGCTAACGCTTCCGGCAACATGAGCAAGCATCAACCCGCCCGGAAAAGACTCAAGAAAAGCACGCTGGCTGCCAGTACTCTAACATGCTGTGTTTTCATATGTACAAACCTCGAACAAACTCGGAATACACGTCCCATCGGACACTTTACAATGGCAGGAACACTTCAAGTGGCAAAGCTCTGGCATGCTGGTTTTTCATATGTACAAACCTCAAGCAAACCTTGTTCAAACCTCAAATCTATGGGGCCGGACGATGCCAGCAAGGTGCGACAGGTTTTTAAAGGAAAGTTCAATTAATTTCTTTTTTTGCGCGCGGCAACTGTAGGTTTCGTCCGCTGCCTAGAATTGAGGTTTGATTGGGGTTTGTACATATGAAAACACAGCAGATCGAAGGTGTGGTCATGGCATGGCTTTCTCCAATAGAATGCGCAGCACAGAGATGTTTTCAAAGTATGCCTGGAGTTTGTACATATGAAAACACAGCACATCGAAGGTGTCACCAAAAAAGTGCTCATTCCTCAGTGAAATGAGCTGCGCGCAGACATTAACAAGGTTTGTTTGGGGTTTGTACATATGAAAATACAGCAGAAGGAAGAGGAACAAAGCATTGCAAACAAAAACGACAGGTAAAGAACAGATGATCAAGACGTACGGGGAGCGAGCTGCATGCAGATCCGCCTGCATGGATTTTCGCGGTGCAAGCATGCAACTCCAACTACATAACCTGAAAGCAAATCCAAATCATTGACACGCTTGTCGCCAAATTTCGTAAAGCCCATGATGCCACGCCACAGCATGACACTTTCAAGACACCAAAACAAGCTTCTCCAAACCCCAGCAACTTTGGAGACACTTGGAAGTACCTCTGCAGTTCCGCTGCATCGTCTTGAAGCCTAGAAGGCAGCATGTGTCAACTCATGGATACACCATCATGGAGCAGCCTGTGGCAAGGGATTTGTTTCAGAGCGAAGCTGCCGGAATCATGCTTGTAGAACCACAGCAGAGCAGCAACAACTCACTCTGCTCGCATCCTGTCGCGTCCAACACAATCGGGAATTACCTGCCACAAACGCCAAAAAAGATAGATTTTGGCTCCAAACTCGAAGCCAAAAATTGATCCCAAAAATGAAGCCATTTTTGGCTTCGCCTAATGAAACAATAGAAGCGGTCTCCCAGAAATTGAAACTAAAAATGGCCTCTGTCAAAAGAGACACAAACTGTCCAAAACGAAAAGAAATGTTGCGGCGCCCAAAAAAAAAACTCCCAGTGAATGTGCCCGACAACCCTTTTACAGATGCTCGCACAACCTAGGCGTATGTCTAGCATAAAGTTCCATTCTTCAACCAGCGAAGCACGTGACTCTCTTCATGCGTCATCATGCCAGAATCGAAGATCATACACCGTTTTTTCTGTATCATGTTGACACTGAGGAGGTACACTCATGAGTCTCCAGGATCACAATACTTTCCAAAGCTTGAATTAGATTCAACGAGCTCCCCCCCCTGCCCCCAAGACCAATGTTGATACAAACATAAACGTGAAAAATCGAACGCGCCGGTGTGCGATCAATCTAAGAAGCTTCTCGTTTGCACAACATCCAATATTAAAATTCCGGGGCAAGGGGATACACATAGAGTAAAGATGAAATCTAAAGCCAGCAGCCAGACTACTGACGCAGTAGTTGCTGAATGGCAATCTGCCTGTGAGACACATGGATTTGCCATTCTCTCTCAAACATTGAGGTCTGTGCTAACGCTTCCGGCAACATGAGCAAGCATCAACCCGCCCGGAAAAGACTCAAGAAAAGCACGCTGGCTGCCAGTACTCTAACATGCTGTGTTTTCATATGTACAAACCTCGAACAAACTCGGAATACACGTCCCATCGGACACTTTACAATGGCAGGAACACTTCAAGTGGCAAAGCTCTGGCATGCTGGTTTTTCATATGTACAAACCTCAAGCAAACCTTGTTCAAACCTCAAATCTATGGGGCCGGACGATGCCAGCAGGTGCGACAGGATTTTAAAGGAAAGTTCAATTAATTTCTTTTTTTGCGCGCGGCAACTGTAGGTTTCGTCCGCTGCCTAGAATTGAGGTTTGATTGGGGTTTGTACATATGAAAACACAGCAGATCGAAGGTGTGGTCATGGCATGGCTTTCTCCAATAGAATGCGCAGCACAGAGATGTTTTCAAAGTATGCCTGGAGTTTGTACATATGAAAACACAGCACATCGAAGGTGTCACCAAAAAAGTGCTCATTCCTCAGTGAAATGAGCTGCGCGCAGACATTAACAAGGTTTGTTTGGGGTTTGTACATATGAAAATACAGCAGAAGGAAGAGGAACAAAGCATTGCAAACAAAAACGACAGGTAAAGAACAGATGATCAAGACGTACGGGGAGCGAGCTGCATGCAGATCCGCCTGCATGGATTTTCGCGGTGCAAGCATGCAACTCCAACTACATAACCTGAAAGCAAATCCAAATCATTGACACGCTTGTCGCCAAATTTCGTAAAGCCCATGATGCCACGCCACAGCATGACACTTTCAAGACACCAAAACAAGCTTCTCCAAACCCCAGCAACTTTGGAGACACTTGGAAGTACCTCTGCAGTTCCGCTGCATCGTCTTGAAGCCTAGAAGGCAGCATGTGTCAACTCATGGATACACCATCATGGAGCAGCCTGTGGCAAGGGATTTGTTTCAGAGCGAAGCTGCCGGAATCATGCTTGTAGAACCACAGCAGAGCAGCAACAACTCACTCTGCTCGCATCCTGTCGCGTCCAACACAAGTCAATCGGGAATTACCTGCCACAAACGCCAAAAAAGATAGATTTTGGCTCCAAACTCGAAGCCAAAAATTGATCCCAAAAATGAAGCCATTTTTGGCTTCGCCTAATGAAACAATAGAAGCGGTCTCCCAGAAATTGAAACTAAAAATGGCCTCTGTCAAAAGAGACACAAACTGTCCAAAACGAAAAGAAATGTTGCGGCGCCAAAAAAAAACTCCCAGTGAATGTGCCCGACAACCCTTTTACAGATGCTCGCACAACCTAGGCGTATGTCTAGCATAAAGTTCCATTCTTCAACCAGCGAAGCACGTGACTCTCTTCATGCGTCATCATGCCAGAATCGAAGATCATACACCGTTTTTTCTGTATCATGTTGACACTGAGGAGGTACACTCATGAGTCTCCAGGATCACAATACTTTCCAAAGCTTGAATTAGATTCAACGAGCTCCCCCCCCTGCCCCCAAGACCAATGTTGATACAAACATAAACGTGAAAAATCGAACGCGCCGGTGTGCGATCAATCTAAGAAGCTTCTCGTTTGCACAACATCCAATATTAAAATTCCGGGGCAAGGGGATACACATAGAGTAAAGATGAAATCTAAAGCCAGCAGCCAGACTACTGACGCAGTAGTTGCTGAATGGCAATCTGCCTGTGAGACACATGGATTTGCCATTCTCTCTCAAACATTGAGGTCTGTGCTAACGCTTCCGGCAACATGAGCAAGCATCAACCCGCCCGGAAAAGACTCAAGAAAAGCACGCTGGCTGCCAGTACTCTAACATGCTGTGTTTTCATATGTACAAACCTCGAACAAACTCGGAATACACGTCCCATCGGACACTTTACAATGGCAGGAACACTTCAAGTGGCAAAGCTCTGGCATGCTGGTTTTTCATATGTACAAACCTCAAGCAAACCTTGTTCAAACCTCAAATCTATGGGGCCGGACGATGCCAGCAGGTGCGACAGGATTTTAAAGGAAAGTTCAATTAATTTCTTTTTTTGCGCGCGGCAACTGTAGGTTTCGTCCGCTGCCTAGAATTGAGGTTTGATTGGGGTTTGTACATATGAAAACACAGCAGATCGAAGGTGTGGTCATGGCATGGCTTTCTCCAATAGAATGCGCAGCACAGAGATGTTTTCAAAGTATGCTGGAGTTTGTACATATGAAAACACAGCACATCGAAGGTGTCACCAAAAAAGTGCTCATTCCTCAGTGAAATGAGCTGCGCACAGACATTAACAAGGTTTGTTTCGGGTTTGTACATATGAAAATACAGCAGAAGGAAGAGGAACAAAGCATTGCAAACAAAAACGACAGGTAAAGAACAGATGATCAAGACGTACGGGGAGCGAGCTGCATGCAGCCTGCATGGATTTTCGCGGTGCAAGCATGCAACTCCAACTACATAACCTGAAAGCAAATCCAAATCATTGACACGCTTGTCGCCAAATTTCGTAAAGCCCATGATGCCACGCCACAGCATGACACTTTCAAGACACCAAAACAAGCTTCTCCAAACCCCAGCAACTCTGGAGACACTTGGAAGTACCTCTTCAGTATTGGATTCCTGAACACGAAATACTACTCCCACGGAAGATATGGAAGACTGCCTTGGCCGAATCGCAGGACTCACCCCGCTCAAAATCCTTGACCGCATTGGTCTCCCCGCTAGACATGATAGGGCTTATGGGCATGGCTCAAGTTGTCGCGACCATTGCATATGGCATCCGAGGCCTTCGAAGAGAAGACACGACATGGGATTGGCCTGACTTCAACGCCAACCCAGAACAGGAAAATCTTGCACAGATGAGCAGATGGTCTCTGAACTCAACACCCGTATGGGAATTCCCTCCCCTCGCAATCGTCAACCAATACCTTGACCAACAGACCAATCAGGTGAAGCGAGTGCGATATCGTCTAATATTGGTACGAGGGTCAGATCTTGCGGCTAAACAGAGATCGCCTCCAAGAAGTCAAGGCAGGGTCAGCCGCTCCCACATATGTATGTCTACCTTCAGGATTGTACAAGGCGCGTACTGGACAGAGTGTGGCACAGACCGGCCCTGAACAGGAAATCCTACTTTTGCCAGGTATGTACTTCTTTGATGGATGGCGGGTACACCCAACGCTACCAATCTCCAGCAACCTACTACGCACCAAAGAAGCGCCAGTCCGAGACATCACTCATGCCACACCCTTAGCTAGTACCCAACCCGGTCGCCAGAAGAAGAAGCGAGAGATATCCTTGCGACAGCCGCCAAGAATCAGGCGGAAGATGTGCCAAATACAAGACGGGCAGCTGTCCGTGCGTGTAAGTACCTAAGAGCCATGGTTAACGAATATGGGTCCACCATGCACGAAGTGCATAAGGCAGCCCGCATCCACACACAAATCAGCAAGGCACAGCAGGGTCAACCACAGATTCGCCCACAAGGAGGAGAGCTCGCAGTAACATCTCCAGAACTGACCTCCGAGTTGCTACATTGCCTATCCACGTTGCCCGACCCATGGCCTCTCTAAGATCACGATGGATATGGAGAAACCAAGCCAGTCGGTTTCCAAATTGTGCCGACTCTACTTTGCTGAATCGCCAGACGAACAGTGGGGGCACGCTCGGCGTCACCGGCCCCAGACATCGAGGCAGCACTCCAGGCAACCCAGAAAATCCTCCCAAAGCTTGAGGCAAGGATGATCGAATTCTTAGCGGAATGGCTGGTCACCTTCCTGATCCCAGCAACGGGGACACTAATTTTAACTAGCGACTGGTAGCGTAGAACGATGTCAAAGTACATCAAGCCATGGCGCTCGTTGCTGTTTTGCTCGGCTCAGCTCACTGCTTTCACTGCTCGAATGCCGTCTGACCATATGGATGCAGCTCAACCGAGCGAATTGGCATGCCTGCCTCAAGAACCGTCTTGCCAGCGCTGACAGACTGCCGGTGGTGGTTCGAATCCCGCTGGTCCACTCGGAAGTCTCAAGTGCGACCCGCCGAAAGGTAACGGGCGCCGACCACAAAAAAATGCCTGCCTCAAGAACCGCAGAGTCACAATGAGGCACAAGATCTCCTCCTCCTACAAGAGTTTACTGTCGCATACCTAACGGACACTGGAAGACACTTATGCCTTTGCAGCAAACAGAACTCCTTGCAGGCGTGATCAATGAGCAGGATTGCAGAGCCATACGCACGACTTGCTGTTGCCTAAGAGTCTGCGCATCCGTGTAGAAGCCCGAGCCAATGTAACAGAACGTGCAGTTATAAGCCGACAGCTGCAGCTCATGCAAGCGAGTGTGCAACACTGCCCCACAGAGGACCTCAACACAGCTGATACAAGTTGCCCGTCCAGGACCGGCTGAACACTTCGATGACAGACCTGGTCCCAGTCCAAAGAATGAACGCTCGCATTCCTGTGCCAATGCGGCTGAGCCAGCAACCATGGTCAACCGACCGCATCGAAACAATTAACTGCAACACATGCATTTGTTGACCGATAGCTTGTGCACTGCAACTCTGATGCTTGTGCACTGACCTCTGCTGAACATTCATTTAAGCTGACAACTCTGGCTGAAGGAGCTCCACGCTTGCAAGCCTGCATCAATGCTGTTGAGCTAGCGATCATCGCTAACTCGATCGCATTGGACACAGTTTTGAAAGCAGCATGCACCGCAGGGGTGCCCTACAGCTCCCAATGATGATGATGCTTGGAAAAGAACTACTGAGCGGACTCTGAGTGTGCCCTGAATGTGTAGAAAAAGCGCCGTGCACAGATCTGCGGTCAGATCCAACGCTTCTTCCAAAATTCCTACAGAACTACGCAGGCGGACGCGTACGTCAACCACGCACACCAAACACAAGCGCAGCGCGTAAGTCCCTAAACTAATTACACTAAAGCAATACCGTGTCAAAATGACTGTTTCTCCCTCGACTCCCACATGCTGACGTCAAGCTCCTTCTTTTCGCTCCAGACGCAACACGATCAGTCACAGGGAAACAACACCACAACAAACAAACAAACAAACAAAACAAAGGAAAAGCGGATGTGTTCCCTCTGTCGGTCTGTCTTATGTCAAGTTATGTGACACAGCAGCTTCTGTTCATTAAATGAACTTCTGACACCAGTCCTTCGAGCCGATGTCTCAACTGGTAAACTCGATTCCAGGTTTCCAGTTAACAAACCTCAAGTTCCTCAAATAAAGGTTTGTTGAAACTATTCCAGCTGCTAGAAGTCTACAAAACTCAATCTCACTAGATGAATTCAAAATCATCGAAACACTTCCAAAAGTTCTCAAAACAAACTGGTTCTCATCCAAACGTGAATAACCAGCTCATTAGTCACAAGCTGACTAACTTCTCAAGAACGAACTGATCCACACAAGGTGTCTGTACAACCTTCTTCTGGATACAAAACATAGTCAGAACACAAAGTTCTTTCTCCAAATCAGTCTTCCACATAGAGATAGCATCTCACAGCTTCCAATCTCAATGGAGAATAGAATGTTCTATTCGACATTGTCAATGTAGGTCAGCCAAGTACAGTTGTATCGCTGAAGTCTTTCGACCACTGTAATAGCCAATCCACAATGTAGACACGACTTTGGTCTCAAAGCAATGTCGTCCTCATAGAGATAACCAAAGTCATCCCAGGAACGATAAAGTGCACACCATAAGCTCAAGTGTATGATCCATAGGTCACGATGACGATGATGTAGGTATTGTCCTTACAATACCGAAACATCTCATCACAAAAATTCTCAGACAAATAAGATGCCCAAATATGACCATTGTCCTCACAATGCCAATGCATCTCAAGGTCCAAGCCTCAAAGCATAGTAGGTTCTCTCTATCAGATATTTCCCAGCTAGCTTAAACTCTTCTCCAAGAGTTTATAGCTGTGTTCTCATCACTTGGAGAGAATGAGCTTTACAATGTTCAGTGTCCTGGACACAAGACGTAATCTCAATGTCAAACCAATGTAGGTATCTTCAGCTCAAGCAATAAGCTGTACCAGACTCAAGTCGAATCCAGAATAAGATGTAGAACTGATCCATATACCACAATCACTGGTCAACACTGATCAATGACATCATCCTGATGTCAGGAATAATAAGTCCGAAGACCAATAGAATATTGTGACACAGGATGGTCACATACAAGATTCCTTCTGCAATAAGTAGAGTGTTCTCTACCAATCTTCCATGACCTCTTGCAGTAGCCTTCCACGTATCTTCTGTGCACAAACTATACAACCATGATGAATGACATGTCGCTTCACCCTTACCCAAAGGGTGCTCCCACAGGGTGTCAAATTTCCATACCCCCTTTCGACATGACATCTCATCCACTCACCTCACTTCCAGGTACGGATACCAATCGAATATCCGCAGAAAAATGTTCACGTTCCAGATCATATCCATGATCAAAAGATATCCAAAGAAAGATGAAGGACAGTCAAAGACTGTGCTTCCTTCAAAGCCATCAAATAGAGGATGAGGCATCATCCAAAACTCATCTTGTTCGGTTCATGCATAATGTCGTAACTTCCAAATTCAAAATCTTCTCTGTCGCGAAAGCCAGATGTTGGAATACCAGACTCAGTCCAAAGACTCCGAAAGTCTTTCCAGTACTAAGCTCGTCTTCCAAAATCCAGTTCCTCGGATAAACCATGGCGTCGATACCGATATATCTACAGTGCTGTTGTCTTCCTACAACACACAAAACAACACACAAAACAACACACAAAAACAACAACACAAACAACAACAGAACAAAAACAAAACAAACACACACACTAGACAAGAATGGATCATTATATGATCCGGCAGGAACTGAATCCTGAAACATGCAGATTAGATACGAAACAATGAAATTAACGATGCATCCTGCGAATAATGGAAGTTCTCCTGAATGTTCTCCATGCCCTGAATCGACTTCAAAAAGAATAAGGATCGGGACGTTAATCAACCAAAAGTAATGTCATCGGCGATGTCGTCGGCGAAGATTGTCCAACCAGTATGCATCGGCGACGATGTGTCGGCGATAGTGTATTATAAACCCAAAGGATTGTTCAGATCTCAATCAGATTGCGGCGACCGTGTAAAACTATGTAAAAAGGTTGAAGTTGAATAAGTTGAGGTTGAATAAAACGACATGCCGGTTCTTGGCTTAGCCGGTGGCCATGGACGAAAATGAAAAAATATTGAGCAGGTACGTGGATTGAGCGTCCCCAATCCATATCACTGTGCAACAGATGCGTCTTCGTTGGATGGAGACATCTGAGGCACACTCCATCCCCCTGCTTGTTTGAAAACTGAAATAATACCAAAATACCAGATTCAACAATGCCATGGAAGTTTTACGTCTATACAGACGTTTCACACACACACACGAGACCCAAGACGAAACCTAACGTCGCACGATCGGAGTCAACGCGAAAACAAAGGCCAACTGTTTCAGCTAATCAGCTAATCCGCACCTTCGTGTAGAAGGTAGGCGTGTGAAAAGAAAACGCAAGTGAAGTAATATCACTCATGCAACTCATCTTAAATTCAAAGCAAGTGAAGTACAGTTCACAGTCACTGCACAACAAATTCAAAATGTTCAGAATGAAAATCTCTCACAGTCAGAGTCAGGACTAGCTAAGATTGGCACAGAATGAGGAAGCGGTGAGAGACGTTCTAAGATAGAACAACTCTCACAGTTTCATCATCGCATAGATCGCCGTCCCCCTTTCAACGTCTGATCCATCCTAATGATCTCGGAGGTGTGGTATGTCTTGTTCGAGTCTATATCATGACATGAGGGTGCAATGTGTCTGCAATCATGGCATCAGATTCCCCCGGAAGATTTTCCGATTACTTAAACTCAGATTCCGTCCGAGTTTCTTCCCAGGTTCTCATCATGTGCCATGACAACACAATCAAAAAATGTTTGTGAAAACACTCACAACATCAAGTTCCATGTTTCAAGAAACACAAACTCAAGTCATGCACACAACAACTCAAATATGAGAAGTACCGCAATCCAGCCAATCAAGAACAACCTCAACCTTTCTTCATGATGTCGCCCTCAGATCTGCCAGCAACTCCAAGTTCTGAATGCCTTCAAGAACGTTGCTCTCGCCATCGTCATTGAGAGACATATAACAACAAAACAAACCTCAAACAACTAACAAAACCAATATGCAGACAAAATTGTGTCCACTGCGTCAATCAGCGTGTTTCGCCCCCTTTTAAACTCAAGCTTGGTACCGGTGCTCAGCCATATCGTCCTTTCTGAAAACAACAAGTGAACCTCGAGTTGACAAAATCAACTATTCTCTTGTCGTTACACCAGGCGAATTCCAGTGCCTTTGGCACTCTGCTCAGGTATAGATATCAGGGGTATACCCTGCGGTATTCCCGCGTCCCCTGTATCTGCATATACCCCAGAGGGGAGAACGCTGCCGTCCCCGTCAGAGGATCGTGACGTGGTGTGGGTGAAACAGATCTGATACGCCCCGTGACCTCCTCGATCACCTGAGTAGGTGGTGATTTCATGTCTTTCACCTCCAGAGCCAGGGGATAGCTCATTGGTACTTCACCCATCCTTGCCGGGCTATACACTGCGAACCTCACCGTCGGCAACGTCGGTGGTGCTGGGATCGCAGGTCTTGGTGGCACTGCCGGTGGAGGCGGGAGACTCGCGCCAGGTGCAGCCGGCGTCATAGGTGCCAATGGTGGACTGCTCTGTGACATGCCAGGATGACCCATGGGTGGTTGCGGAGGATCATATGCTGGAGGTACCTCTGGCGGCGGTGTCCCCTTTTCAATCCTCTCAGCAACCAGCTTCATATTTTCTTGTAGCTTGTCCATTGATTCGTGGAGCTGGGTCATCACATCCTGCAAGGATTGATCTCGTTCCATGCGACCTTTCTTGTTGTCCTTGAGCACGTCTTTCATCGAGACGTCCAGCGACCACTCCAAATGCTTTTTCAATTTGGTAAATTCACCCACGACTGCACCCACTCTGCTGGTGTTGTGGTTCACACCAGCAGCCAGTGATTCTGATGCACGTGCCATGTTATTGACGGCTGCTCCCACGGCTTCCAGGCTTCTGCAAAGATCCTGCTGAAGAGTATGTGTACTCTTGATGAGGGTCTCAAGTTTGTCCGTCGACCCTTTCAGCGCAGCGACCATCGAAGTGATTCCCACAGCCAAGCCCGTGGTAGAGTTCAGCAGGTCTGTCGCTTCATTGGGATCAAAGGATTCATGCCTTCTCAACCTTGGAGATCTCGATCTGTCATCATCTCTTCCAGCATCTCCTTCCTCCTTGTCTTCCTTGTCATCTCCATCCACATGAGCAGTATCCTGTTCTTTCTCTTTCTCGGAATCCGTCTCAGCAGCTCCTGCCTGTGCCGACAGCGCTGGATTCTCAGACACAGGAAACTCTACACCCTCTGCCGCTGGAACTGCTGGGGCTGCTGGAGCTGCCGCGTTCGCTGCCATGAATTGCTCGAGTCTCCTAGACAAGGCCTGATGCACTCGCTGGGATAAGCCGGGGCCCAAATACAGCTTGGCAGGCATAATCTGCAATTCAACTCGACAAACCCTCTAATGACCATGCAGATTACAACTCAGCCATTTCATGCCATGCCAAGCACAAACTCTCTCTTGTTCATCCTAAGGTGCGTGACGCACACCTTAACAGATGAATCACACTTCCGACAAAGATCACACTCACTACTACCCCAAGATGCGTGCCACACATCTTGACAGGTAATATGTGATCGACCAAACTTCAATGTCTCAGACAAAAACAAAAATAGCGCAAACTTGTGTCAAACCGCAAACTCAATCCAAATCCTACTGCCAATGCATGCACAACCCTTCACAAAACTGCAAAACAGATCACAGTGGTTTCCGCGCGTATAAAACCCATAGACATGTCATGCAGCAAAAATGAAAACTCATGCAAAACTCGTGACAGCTGACAGAAAACCACACAAACTGAGTTCCACAAGTCCAAGTTCCGTCCAGTCCGAAATCGTCCAAAACTCTGAAGTTCCAAGACATCCCAAAATTGTCATTTCACTCCAATCTCAGCTTGACAGCTCTTTCATCACCGCTTTTGTATTTCTCCTCGCAGCTATCGTCGGCTTCCAAGCCTAGCACTACCACCCGGCCTGGAACCATTACAAAACCTATACATTGGGAGGATATTTCCTCTGTACTCATACGATCTGGTGAGCATCCGCGGCAAACTTGTATAATAAGTTGCCATTCTGGTCAAACTCCACAGATTTCATCGTCCCCTGCCAACGGTATTCGTTGGGCTTATATTTCAGGAGAATCCCCGCCTCGGCCTTTTGGAGATAGCCAATGGCGGTCAGTTCGACCTCAACCAGAACGCAATCCTTGGCACAGAACTCACCCTTGGGACCTTCTGGTGTCCAATCATTGAAGTACTGCGCACGCTCAACGGCAGCAACCGGGTCTTTTCGTAGTCCAAACCTTTTGGAATATTCGTCAGGCTGAATCTCCTTGCCATTGTTCAAGTCCTCAAACTGCTTAGGGGTCAGAGCCAACCAAAGACGAATGGATTCCATTGCCATTGATGCCATAGGATCTCAAAGCGATCGCGAGGGCAGCTGAAATGCAAAAACACTGAGCCAAAGTTGTCTTATAGTAAAACAGCAACGGTGGAATGAAACCTATACAAACATGAGAAGTCCAGACAAAATGTCACGTCAAGTCCAGCATAATAGACAGCTCCATACTTCGTCTCTCACTTAGACAGTATGTCGAGCCACAAACTGACAGCACATTCACATTCATTTCAGTCAGTTTCACGTTTCGGAACCTATGCAAGTCGTAATCGCCCCTGCCGTCCAGTTCCCTTTGTCTCTCTCTTTTTTACTTAATCTGTTCTCTGAGCCTATGCACGTCTGCAATCTAGCTCATGTGTGAACCTTGCAACGTCTTGCAATCTGGTCCACGCTTTGACTTTCTACAACTTTTCTTTTCCTTTTGGAACCTATGCAAGTCGTAATCGCCCCTGCCGTCCAGTTCCCTATGGACCTATGCAGCGCCTCTGCCATCCAGCCCATTTCTTTCCTTTTTGTTGTAAGTCAAAACTCTTCAACTCAAAAGAAAATTGCAAATCTCAAGTCCCAGATTCCCTCTCTTTTGCTTTTCACTCTGAGCAACACGCAAACGCACAAACTACACTACCGCTCTACTTCTCTCTCTCAGGATCCTCTGCAAAGCCCCAATGCTGTAAGTCTCGTGAAACTCCATGCCAGCCTTCTGGTAGTACAAGATGTCCAATCAACATGGCCCAAGGTTCGCAAAGGAAACCCTCCAGGGTCAACCAACATCACAAGCATCTTGTTCTCAAACTACATCTCTACCAAAGGAAATGCCACAACCATCGTAGGCAAACCACACTGGCAATCATCGCTATAAAGACCATAGAGCTTGTCTCACAGCCGAACTGGCTTGCAGACATCTCCGCGCTCGTCCACCCATCTAGAGAGGTACGGTACGATTGCTCTAAGCCAAAAGGGAATACTTGCATTCAAGTTGTCTTCACACAAAGTCCAGTCAGTCTGACAACAACTCCAGAGTATCTACCTGTCTCAGGGTTCAATGTACCTTCTCTGCATCTGTCCCAGTCCTCACGACTACATCCTTTCCATGTCTCACAAGCAACTGCAGCAATCCAAGTAACGCAAGTCATACCTGACCTGCCTGCGACACTGCACAACTGTTCAGATTCCGGTCAAAGAAAAACATGAAAGCAAACTCGCAACAAAGTTTCCTGTTTCGTTTCAAAATACAGTTCAAAACAGTTTCCACTTCCTACACAGTTCAGGTCGTTTCCAATGACTCACTACATGTCCCAATCAAACGCACTCACAACTGCAGTTCAAATCAACATCCTTGGTTACCTGATGCATCTGAGAAATCAAGACCAACGTTCCCAAACAGGCAAACACAGCTCACTCCGTTGTCAAATCATAGTCTCAACAACAAGTTCCACTGTGCCTTCAGTGCCATGACGGTTCCTATCTCTCTCTCTCTCTCAGCACTCTAGTACCTACACTGCCATGCAAACAACAATGCTTCAGGCTTCAATCTCAAGGTCACCAGTCAGTGCAAACATCCGTCAAGCTCCACTGCTCCTGCACACTACTGAACCTCAGGTGTCCAACTATTCACGCATTACATTACAAATGTGGCAACTAAACCAAGGTCACTGACAAAGCAAACTCGACCCTCCGTGGTTCTCATGCCAACGTTTCTCAACTGTGTGGCAACTAAACCAGGTCACCGACCTTTCCGGGTTCTCATGCCAATCTTTCTCAACTCTGTGGCAACTAAACCAAGGTCACCAACCTTTCCGGGTCCTCATGCCAATCTTTCTCAACCCTGTGGCAACTAAACCAAGGTCACTGACCCTCCGTGGTTCTCATGCCAAACTTTCTCAACTCCAACTGTCATCTCCAGGCATGACGCCAGGCTCAGTAGCACCACGCACTGCGCGCTCCGTGCGTCCAGAATCATCTACAACCTGACCAACCTGTCGAGATGTTACTCTTTCTTACTTTTCTAATATGGACCTATGCAGCACCCTGCCGTCCAGCCCACTTTCTTTCTAACTCTTTCCAATGCTTTCTAGTGATTCTCCAGGCACTCTCTCTCGCTCTTTGCCAAAATCACCAAGCTTCCTAATTTCCTAGTGACTCTCCAGGCTCTCTCTCTCTTTCTTGCCAAAGTCACCAAACTTCTCACACACAATAAAAATGCAAATCACACATGCAACGCAACTGCAACATACTCTCACATGCAGCTCAGGCGTTGTCACCTATTTTTCTCACGCTTACCACTACTGCCAGGAACCCTATCGACCACATCTGGCAAATCTATCACACAGCAATGGGTCACAGGTATTTCAACCTTGCAATGACCTCTGATATCTGCCTAAGATATGCTCACGCATCTCACAAATCTGCCTTTGCATCTCGATCTCCAATTCTAAGAGATGATCGCGGAACATTGTCATGATGTCTCGTTGGTTCGCATTCAAACGAACATCTTCAAGCAAAGGTAGAAGCCATTCCATGAGAACAAGCATAGTCTGTACTATCCGAAAGATACTCGTCACCTTCTCCAATCCGACAATCCAATCATGTACCGTTCCTCCATTGCTTCACGTAATGGTGGGTTGTCGCGATTGTCCATTCTTGGTATAGGCTATGTGGCGATACTTTCCTTGAGCTTAAACGCTACGGTTCCAACCACACTCCAGTGATTTCTCAACTTTTACTTTCAAAGACTTCTAAGCCAGTTGTCGGAGTTTCTACTGTCCAAACACTCCACTCGTGTCTCCAGGACCTACTCCCAACCTCAGCCTGTCGAGATACTCTCAATGCTCATCTCCAGGTAGGCTGTCGGAGTCTTCACTGTCCAAACACCTCACTTGTGTCTCCAGGACTTACTCCCAACCTCAGCCTGTCGAGATACTTCAAGCATTTCAAAACATGTCATCTCCGGCAATCAATTGACAAGTCACCTTCAACCAATGACCTCACAGCCAACATGCCAAAAGTGAAACAAAAACACGTCACATGAATCAAGAATACTCAAGCTCTTCGATGCCCTTGACTTTACATCAGCAATGTACCAACCTAGTGTCGACTGCAAATCCTTAGTATAAGCTCAACACAGACCTAGCGCTAAAATCCAGGAGCTCAATACAAACGATCTCAGCTTCACCTTAGATGGCGTCCTTAGTACACTGCACCAAGGGTCAGCGGAGAATGGTGTGGGTAGCTCCGTAGAGCTCCGCTACCATGTAGAAAAAGCGCCGTGCACAGATCTGCGGTCAGATCCAACGCTTCTTCCAAAATTCCTACAGAACTACGCAGGCGGACGCGTACGTCAACCACGCACACCAAACACAAGCGCAGCGCGTAAGTCCCTAAACTAATTACACTAAAGCAATACCGTGTCAAAATGACTGTTTCTCCCTCGACTCCCACATGCTGACGTCAAGCTCCTTCTTTTCGCTCCAGACGCAACACGATCAGTCACAGGGAAACAACACACAACAAACAAACAAACAAACAAAACAAAGGAAAAGCGGATGTGTTCCCTCTGTCGGTCTGTCTTATGTCAAGTTATGTGACACAGCAGCTTCTGTTCATTAAATGAACTTCTGACACCAGTCCTTCGAGCCGATGTCTCAACTGGTAAACTCGATTCCAGGTTTCCAGTTAACAAACCTCAAGTTCCTCAAATAAAGGTTTGTTGAAACTATTCCAGCTGCTAGAAGTCTACAAAACTCAATCTCACTAGATGAATTCAAAATCATCGAAACACTTCCAAAAGTTCTCAAAACAAACTGGTTCTCATCCAAACGTGAATAACCAGCTCATTAGTCACAAGCTGACTAACTTCTCAAGAACGAAGTGATCCACACAAGGTGTCTGTACAACCTTCTTCTGGATACAAAACATAGTCAGAACACAAAGTTCTTTCTCCAAATCAGTCTTCCACATAGAGATAGCATCTCACAGCTTCCAATCTCAATGGAGAATAGAATGTTCTATTCGACATTGTCAATGTAGGTCAGCCAAGTACAGTTGTATCGCTGAAGTCTTTCGACCACTGTAATAGCCAATCCACAATGTAGACACGACTTTGGTCTCAAAGCAATGTCGTCCTCATAGAGATAACCAAAGTCATCCCAGGAACGATAAAGTGCACACCATAAGATCAAGTGTATGATCCATAGGTCACGATGACGATGATGTAGGTATTGTCCTTACAATACCGAAACATCTCATCACAAAAATTCTCAGACAAATAAGATGCCCAAATATGACCATTGTCCTCACAATGCCAATGCATCTCAAGGTCCAAGCCTCAAAGCATAGTAGGTTCTCTCTATCAGATATTTCCCAGCTAGCTTAAACTCTTCTCCAAGAGTTTATAGCTGTGTTCTCATCACTTGGAGAGAATGAGCTTTACAATGTTCAGTGTCCTGGACACAAGACGTAATCTCAATGTCAAACCAATGTAGGTATCTTCAGCTCAAGCAATAAGCTGTACCAGACTCAAGTCGAATCCAGAATAAGATGTAGAACTGATCCATATACCACAATCACTGGTCAACACTGATCAATGACATCATCCTGATGTCAGGAATAATAAGTCCGAAGACCAATAGAATATTGTGACACAGGATGGTCACATACAAGATTCCTTCTGCAATAAGTAGAGTGTTCTCTACCAATCTTCCATGACCTCTTGCAGTAGCCTTCCACGTATCTTCTGTGCACAAACTATACAACCATGATGAGTGACATGTCGCTTCACCCTTACCCAAAGGGTGCTCCCACAGGGTGTCAAATTTCCATAGAATGCCGTAAATGTTTTGTTTGTCCTTTCTCATCTTACTTCATGTTTCACCTTTCGTCTCACCCTTTTTTTTCCACCACTCTCGCTGCGACCCGGCGTTGCCGGTGTTTGCTTCGAAGTGTTTGGGTGAACGTTATGCTGAATAGCTGCTCTCTGTGATCTCGGGGATCCTGGCTGGGGGAATCCCTGGTTTCCGCATTGAGCTTTGTTGCTTCTATCACCCTCTTACCTGGTCCCTTTGTGTTGTTGTGTTTTCTTTGGTTTGCTTGTTTCTCGGTGGCCATTCTCATCATGACACACAAGATGTCATTATGCACGTTATTCCCATAGCTGGTAGCGATCCCACTTCTCGGTGTTTTTTGGGTGTTTTGGTTTTCTGTTTGTTGTTGTTGTGTGTTTTTTGTTTGCTTGGTTGCTTTTGTTTTTGGTTTGTGTTTTTTGTTTTCTTGCTGGGACTGCTCACTTGACTGCGTACAGGTCCACTACCAGTACTTTTGTGGCTATCGACAAGTTGACAGCCGTGCACGATAATTACAATTCATCTTTTTGCTACGATTGAACGTGTGTAACGACCTGGCGGAAGCCATGAAGGCGTTGGACGGGAAAAAAAGCAGCGAGTTGCACTGGTGAAGAAGTGGTCCTCCCAGTTGCGTTGAAAAATTGATAGTCAAACAATCCCCAACTTTGATCCACTTGCGTCATGCGAAGACTTTTTGTGTGAAAGTTTGGTGAGAAGATGTACAGTGTACGGAACCACCTTGAACCTGCTTGAACATCTTTAAACCTATCTTGGAACAATGTTATAGGAACCAGGTTGGCAGTTGCCTACGCGAAGAAACATTAGGAGGCGCAGGGTACGTTGTATATGCCATAGAAGGTGGTCAGTCTCGCGTAATTGCATGTCGAGCAGTCGCTCTCCCACAGTGCTCAGATAATATAGAGGCAGAGATCATGGCTTGTCTGTACCTGGTTGAAGAAGTCTCTGTATTGGTTAAACAACTTCTTACCAGCAGGCGTCTTACTCCTAAGGTAGTCATTCAAGGTGATATTCTCCCCGTCATCAAATACTTCCAATTCGCAGGCCGTCTACGTAGGTTGGACATGCACCAACCGTTGGAGTGCATTCGTACAACTGTCAGCTTGCACCTCCCTTATGCGTTGTTCTTATACCTGCCTCGTGTTGCAAACAGCATTGCGGATGACTTGGCTGGGGCAAGCCTCTCACTTTCTATTGGCCCGATATAGGAGTGACCCCACAACCTTCAACCGTGACTCTGGGCCGGTGTCCATCAAACCATCGTTTCCGACAGCTCTCTTCCAAGTAGGAGGCTTTCACATTCAGTGTTTTGAGCAACCCTGGATGCAACCGACACTTACCCTAGTTGAGAGGCCCAGTATTGACCACGGACTCCTCCGTAAACATCTTACCCTCCACCCCCATCACCGACAGCTGATTGAATCGTATCTCTCCCCCTGTTTGCCACAAAATAGTAGCATTGAAATTGGCTACCCCCCGAGAGCAACAGACTACCAAGGACGTAAGTATTGCTGTACCATGGGCGGTCAAAGAATACCGAGGGCAGCAAGGCTCCTGCTGTTCGAACGCAACCATTGTGAAGTTGACCTTAAGGGGTCTTTCTACGAACTTGTTCGACGCCTGGGATTACTCTTCATGCCTGACCATGTACCCCTCCCAACCATCCCAGCTTTACCGCGACCCCTACATCCAAGCGGTGGAAGCACTTTGCCCTCATACTGTCAAACAGCTCCCATTGAGGATTATCAACAGTTCAATTGATGCAACATACCAACATCTACAATCCATTGTGAATGGTTCCCCCGGAGCTAATCTGAGCGCAACCCTTCACGAACTCTGGTCCCAGAGTACTGCCCTGGTCACCCAGCTGCCACCCCGCTTCCGACCAGCGTTCAGTGCCAACCATAGTGACAGCGCCTTTCGATTGTTAGAATATTTTGAGGCACTAATTGTGGAAGACACCATACAGGCACTCATCGCCCGGCACCCTGCAATCCTTGGTGTGGCTCCATGATGGTTTCTTAGTTGCTCCCCCGCCCCCCGTGCGGAAGGCCTACAGCCTTCGAAACCTACTTGGGTCAGCGTCCAGGACGTCGTCCTTAACTCACTAGACCGTCCACGCAACCAAGTCAACTACTCCCAGAGCTCAGCCACTTTTACACACAAGCAACAGAAAGATATCTTGCTCATGTCGCTATGGTTCTTGTTGGTGTGTCACGCCTTGACACAAAAATGATGCGGAGTCGCCAGTCAGCATCTTTCTGCTAACTTCACAAAAGCGATCAAAAACACATGTCCTCACAAAAAGTCTTTACATCAAGACATGGTTTGTTTGTTTAAGTAAGTTTGAGTGTTTGAAAACTGTTGAAACATTTCAAGCACCAAAACATGATTCATGTTGTCTCCCTCAGATCTGTTAGCAACTCCAGTTCTGAATGCCTTTCAGAACGTTGCTCTCGCTATCATCATTGAGAGACAAAACGACCTAAACTTCTCCGATCAATGTCAAACAAAGTTCCTTCTTCCGAAGTCACAAAATGAATTCTACGATCTTCTCACGATTCCTTCGTGCAGTTCGTCGACGACAAATAATGCAAAAGGTATGGAAAATGGTTTGATTTTCCATGTCACTATACAAATTCAAATCCTCACGATGTTCTCCGTGCAATCAAAGTACTCAAAGAAGACGAAAAGTATATCGTTGTTGGGTTTAGTCATCTCCAATAAAACGTGCAAAACATGAAACGTGCAAATACGATGTCAACCATCACGGTTGAGCTCATCATCACGATGAAAACCAAATTCACTTCTTCCAATGCAGAAAAGATCAATGGATTCATCTCACCACAGATGTCAAATTTTCACACCCCTTTTTGAGATGAACTCCATTCCATAGGTATACGCTGTAACCCATCCAGAACTCAGCACATATCGCTCAAACTCGACAGGTCAATACATATAGTACGAATTGTCCCGTTGTTCACCATCCAATGAACAACCAGCTCATATTCTCTTCCTCGCCTTTGCACCAATGAAGATATTCTCAATCACCCAGCTGCCTCTGCACTGAAGTTCCAGTGAAGCAACCCTTTGGCTTTCCAACCTTTCCAGAGTCCTCCACAACCTTGCATGCGCAGAGAAAAGAATACCAATCCTTTGCAATTGGACTCGTACTCTTGTTTCCCAGGTGACACATACTCCATTTGCAATATCCTGCCATCTCATCATCGACATATACCTCACGGTATGTTTTGCCTTCATTGGCAAACTTTCCAAACGCAAACTTCGTTCTGCTCCAATCTCGAAAACTCATACCTTCAGGCACCAAATCAGCAGTAAGCTGATCAAGGACCTTGTCGGCAATCCCAGGAAAGATTGGGATAGGCATGACAGGCAACTGCGCACTCAAAGGTTCAGCTGCCGAAGAAATCACATCGAATTCATCATCATCCAGAGCCTCACGAAGTCGCTTGCTTCCATCTGTCATTGCTCCTTGACTCTCCAAAGGAGTCAGAATGCTGGATCCGGCTGCATAGCCTGACCCTGAATTCTCACTGTGCCACTTCTTCTGAAGAAGACCAAGCAAAGCCTTCTCACCTGCATCTGTCCATCCAGACTTGGCCATGGCTGCAAACCAAACCGCGTCCGGTAGTGAAAAAGTACTAGACCGTGGCTAAACTCTTAGGAGCAATTAACCTAGAACGTGAAACGAAGTGTCGAACCGCCATCACAGTCGTGATAGGATCAGTGGCCTTTCAGATTGTTCTGCACTGCGCACACACACTGCATCTTACAGCATCACGCAACAAAACTCTGCACAAGATGAAACATAGTGAAAACTCCTGTTTGTCTTTGGCAACGTTTGTTTAAAACAAAATGCAAAACAGGAAAATGAAACGTGACGTCAACTTCTGTCTCTCTCTCACAGTCACAGGGTCCCCTTTTTAAACGAAAATTCAACTCTTCTTCGAAGCATGTTTGACCGCAATCAAAATGTATCTTGCCAACTTTCGGTTGTAAAACGCTGTTTCAGTATAGTTGATTTGATAAAGTTCTGCATGAGTCTGGCATGTGCATGTAGAAAGTTTGGAGTGAAGATTTAATGCAAACCAGGCTGAATTGGAAACAAACTTCAATGTCTTTCCAATCGGAATACCATCCTTGTTCTGACATCCAGTCTTGCACAACCTCACCAAAGCCTCATGCCTCATGTCAAAACTCTGCAAAAGATTCACTGTCTCAGGTCGGGACCAAATGGTATTTCGTTCTGGAAGCTCAAACGAACATGAGTCTGCATGTTTGAAGTAACCACCAATCGCGTTGATGATCTCATCCCATTCCTGGTCCTTTTCAGTGACTGAGTCCGGATTGAAATTGCGAAGCGGACTTCCACTTCCACAAGGAGTCGATGCATGAATATGCACCCAAGGTGGACATGACGAATTCTTCCACTGTCGAATGCAAACAGCTACACGACTCAACGTTCCAGAACTCTGCACCTTAGCAACTACACCAATGTATGGGACCTTCGAAACTTCACAGACCTTTCTCAAGTTCGAATGTTCCGAACAACACAGTTCCACAATCGCAATTGAAGAACCCTGAGTCAACACTTGCTGCAACACACACAGCTCACGAAGCTCTGCTAACTCAGCTGCCAAACCATCTGGAACAACAATCCCAAGAGCATAACGATGTTTATAGAAAGCTTTAGCACTCAAGCATTTAGTGAAAAGATCTGCTGGATTTTCAACACCACTCCTGTGTCTCAATTTCAACAAACCCTCTCTCATCTGCTCTCGTAACCAATGCAATCTTATCTCAATGTGTCGTGAACGTCGTGGCACGTCCATGGACCTCACAAGTTGCAATGCGGAGCTTGAATCGCTCTCCAACCAAATCACAACTTCTTCTGGCTCATCGATCTCATGAAGTGCAAACAGAAGACGGTGAACCAGTCTTCCAAACGCAACACTTTCCTGACACACTGATTGCAAACCATAGAGCTCTGCCTCACATGAACTCAAGCTCAAAGCTTGCTGTTGTCGGCTCAGAGACCTTACCAAAGACCTCTCAAAGAAAACAGCTCCACCGCTAACACCTTTGCGGTTGTTGAAACGGTACGGTGCATGTGAAGCGTCGCTGAAAGAGTGGAGATGGACTGATCTCAGTTGAGTATCGTCAACCTGACTCATGATGGTCTCATCTCTGCTCGGTAAACACAAGCATGCATGCATGTCAACATACAAGAATCTCAAAACCGCTTTCAATGCTTGTTCAGTTCCGTGCATCGGTTTCGCTTGCTGTGTTCCAAGAACAGACATCCATGTCTTCAAGTCATGACGCACCTGTGACAACCAAAGCAATTTTCCCAACGCCTTTCTGAAGCGTGAGTATGCTTCATCTGACAAAGGTTTCTGAAAGTTGCTATCCGTGAGTGTTTTCTCCAGATGTCCCGAAATGTCAGGAAAATTCTCAGACCCACGAGTAACACCATAATCCAGAAACGTAGAGTCAAGATAATGTGGATCGACACCCAGAGTGATCTCAGAGGAATCTCTTTCTCTCTTGATAACACGACCAATAAAGGTCAGGGATCCTCCCTCTTCTCCGATCTCTCCAGTTGTCTTCACAGGCACTACAGACGACAAAGTTGCAACCACATGTTCTTCAGCTTCCTTAGTGGTCGACAACAACAAGATGTCATCAACATACACCACACACAAGCAAAATCCAATTTCATGACCATCTGTCACAATCTGTCCACCATACACACATGGTTCTAACAAATCAGACCAAAGGCCTACATGTTCAACCGTAAATGTCAAAAGCTGCAACCATGCCAGTGAAGCATCACGTAACCCGTTCAATGCCTTTTCAAGCAAATAGTAGGTCGCTTCACCTGATGGAAAGCTAATCGACAACGGCATTTTCAAGACAACATGTACACCGGTTCCCAATGGGCTATGCATGAAGGCATGACTCACGTCCAATGCACGCAAAAGCATCTTCCGTGTCGCTGCCATTGCAAGCACCAAATGAACACTTCTCAATCGAAGGAGTCGGACTGCTAAATCCCAAAGATCTAGCTGAGGAGCCACGATTGAAGTCCTTCGCAACAATCCTGGTTCGAACCCTCTCACTGCTTTTGTAAGCTGCAACCCACCTTGACTGGATCAAACGAAGGTTCGGAACAGCCTTCTTCATGTCGTCCAGTTCTGACTGGGTGATGATGCGGCCAGTCTTGCAGTGTTCCAAGTTCCTAACCTCCTCTTGCATACCTTTGAAACCTTGTTCCAAATCAAGCTCTTGCAAACTCTGGTCATCTATGATACTGTCCGGTTTCCAAACCAAGACATCTTGACCTCCAAGACGCATCTTCACAAAATCATGCTCATTGCCTCGATTGAAACAAACAGAATCAAGAGAACCAGAAAACATTTCTGGAGATGTTGCCGGAGCAAAAGACGCTGGACCTTCAAGTGTACCCAAACTCGCAACCAACACAGGCTCACCACTACCAACCCAAAACCAATCAAAATCCATGTTTGTTTGAAGCAGTTCCTCAGAATCTTCACGGATCTCTCTTTCCAACTGTTCTCGGTCGGTTTCAGCTTTCCTTTTAAACCTTCTAGTGTACTCAACCTGTGTTTCCGGCTGTCGCCGAGCGGACTCAGGTGTTGGTACCAATTCTTCATCATCGACCTCTTCTACTGGCACCTGAACCTGTGGTACAACTACAGGGCTCTCCTGAGAGAGTGCAGGTTCAACACGTCTTTCCTTTCTCCGTTGTTCCTCAAACTCAGCAAAACGCTTTCTACATTCCTTGTTGTGCCTAATACCAGGTGCTTCCGTGCTTCCATTCCACTCTCACATGCTGGACATCGACGAGTCGGTTCAAAACGTGATACGTCAGGTGAAGTTCTTTCACAACTCTCAGGACTACCAATGGCTACATCTGCAGTATCTGCTGGTGACGTAGGAGATGGAGTGACAGAAACTCGAGACGGCTCTGCTGGAACTTCCTGTGGAGTCACGGCAACGTTCGATCTTGCCAATGGCACTGCTGGCGCCAAACGCAACTCACCAGATTTCTTCTTCACACTGCTGGACTCTGGCAAGACAAGTTTGGGCTGTGAAGGTGCCGGCAAACTCTGGCCTTTCAACTTTCGCAACTCTTCAGGAGGTAGCTGACTCATATCAGCTGGTGCAGTTCCACTGTCATTCACAATTTGGGGTCTACTACCTACAGTCCCATGTGTCAAAACACCCTGTCCCGAATTCAAATCCCATCTCAAAGGTGAAATAGCCCTGATGTTCCTAGCTACAAAACGCATCAACTCAGCTTTGCCATCCACACGAATGAGACCCTGCACAACTGGACCTCGTTCCAATCCCATGTGAATGAAAGTACACTCAACATTCCTTGTTGAAAGTGGTGAATGCTGCCGAATTGAATCAGGAATCTCTGCCAAAACCTGAGCACCAAACAAAGTCGAAACTGGTTTGGATAACTTCCTTCCTGACACCATTTCCAATGGACTTCTGTCTGAACCTCGTGATGTTGAAAAATGGTTGTTGCACAAAGCCAAATACGTCAAAACATCAACCAAATTCTCATGTGAAAACGTGACATCCAACCCTTGTGCATTCAGATCAGCCCTTAAGTACAGAAAAGGATTCTTTTAATTCCCTAACTGCTCGCTCAGCCGACCCAATTGATCGATGTTGTTGTGGCGCGGCTCTCCGAATAGCGAACGTGTATCGGCCAGTGGAGGATCCAATGATCTCTCCCACTGCCCTCTCGCTATCGGTGTGGACGTCAATGGAGACTGCCTTCGAAGTCAACCCAAAATGTTGAAGCCATACAACAATCTGTCTCCTGGCTGCTTCGACATCTTCTCCAACCACCACATAGCCAATGCACCTCGACATCATCTCAGTTAACACAAGGATCTTCACCGAACCTGGGAGTTCGTCTGCGGCGATCTCGCCTGATGTCTTGAGGAATGCAAAATCGGCCTGAATAGAAACCTCTTTCCTGTCACCTTTGTCTCTTCTGTGCTGAAAGACAGAACGACCTTTGGCACATTCCAAGCAGTTCGGATTGAATGGAATATGTCCCTGTCTCCGGTGACGTGCCAGTTCACTGTCGTCTCCTCCAGACACAGCTGCGACAGAAAAGTCATGAGTGTTACTCACAGTCAAGTCAGACCTGTATGCACTACTACTACCAACATCGGGATACAAACGAACCCAAGGACAATTGGCAAAATAAGCAACATCAAGACAATGCATTCCAAGCTTTTCATGGAACAAATCAAAACCTTTTGGACCTTGTGTGAATCTCCATCCCGAATCTGCCAATGAAGTGATTGACAAAATGTTGTGCCGGATGGAACCCACCAAAACATTCAAACGTGCTTTCTTCCAACACCAATCATCACCTGATGTGCCTGACATGTGCATCTGTACTCCAATCTCAGCAGTGCCTGACATGTTGACTGAGGATCCATTGGCAGCTTTGTAGCCACCTAACCCCTCACTGTCCTGCAGCACTGACCTGAAGGCTGACAAGTTCGACTCAGCCAAAACACTTGTGGATGCACCAGAGTCAAGAAGCCACCAAGAAGCATCGGTGTTGTCAGCGACCTGTGAAAGCAAAGGTCGTAAAAACTCAAAATAAGGTTCAATCTGCTGTTCAACCGAAACCTCACTGTGGTCGTCAAACCAATCATGTGCACGCACCAAAACGACTTTCATCGGTACAGTGGCACACAAGTCTCGGCTGGGGTCATTAACAAAACATGTTTCTAAGTTGGAACCGTCACCAAGTCCAACCTCATCTCCACACTTCAAACCACAAAACCATGGCTCATGAGTACAGCTGTCGCAACCTCTTGCCAGCACACAACCCATGTCAGCCGCTTCAACTTCCTCTGACTCATGAGTACAGCTGTCGCAACCTTTTGCCAGCACACAACCCATGTCAGCCAGTTCACTTCTCACTACTTCTGACTCACAAGTACAGCTGTCGCAACCTCTTGCCAGCACACAACCTGTGTCAGTCAGTTCACTTTTGACTACTTCTGACTCACAAGTACAGCTGTCGCAACTCCTTGCCAGCACACAACCTGTGTCAGTCAGCTCATCTTTCTCTTCTGACTCATGAGTACAGCTGTCGCAGCTCTCTGCCAGCACACAACCCATGTCAGCCAGTTCATCTTCTTTTGACTCACGAGTACAGCTGTCGCAGCTCCCTGCCAGCACACAACCCGTGTCAGCCAACTCACTTTCAAAGTCTTTGCAATCAACCACAAGCCTATTCTCGGTTTCCATGTCAGCAACCTCATGCTCATGCACAAACCTAAGACCTCCAGTGGTTTCACATGTCATGTCAAACAACAAAGGATTTATGATCATGCTGCCGACACTGCCAGTCTTTTGGACATCAGACTTATTGTCGTGACTTGCACTCGGTTCCGCACTTTGGACTGGTCCCTGTTGCCAGGTATACCCATACCCGTCGCAATACCATCCAGAACCATCGTCCCACCATGTCTGCGAAACTCCCCATTGACCATCACAGCTCTCCGGCCATTGGTCATGCCACCAATAGTCATCATCGTCCCAACTCTCTGCAGTCCAGTCGGTCCAATCCTCTGAAACTTCATTCAACTTACCTTTCTTTCCTTTTCCTTTGCTACCTTTAGAGCCTTTTCCTTTGGAACCTTTCTTGTCCCAAGTGTCAGTCCTTACACTACCCTTACCTTCTCTGCTCTCAGGGCAGTTGAAGCTGATGTGTCCGTTCTTACCACATCTAAAACACCGAATCTTGCTCATGTCTGCGGTACAACCTGGTGCAGTATGTTTCCGACTGCCACACTTCCCGCATCTACCTTCCATTGCATCTACAAGTTCGGCATCAAGAGAATGATGTTCTACACTCCCCTCCAGGGAACTCAATCTCTTGTTGTGGCCTGTTGTCTCAAAATCGCTAAACAGGCGCTGTTGTTCTTCCCACCGCATCGCAGCGTTCCTGTAGGACTCGTAATTGTCTGCGCCGCTGTGGTGGAGAACGTAGTTCTTCACTGTCTCAGGCAAGCTTTTCAACAGAACAACTAGCATGTCAGAATCTGCCAGCTTCAGTCCTGTGGTGTCCACCTGCATAGGGAGAGTTCCTAACAACCTTAAGAACCTTGCAGCTTCATAGTCAATTCTTCTGATAGTATCACTAACCAAGGAACTCGGCGATGTCTGTGTCGCCGCCAGGACAAAGGATTTCCCTGCAATCTGCGTCCTTAGTGAGAGCGCTTCGGATCTTGACCTCAGAGAAAATTCAAGAGTAAGTTGCCTAAGCAGTTCAAACCCATTTGCTTGTTGGTTTACTGCTACTGCCACTCTGTCACTAGATCCTACTCCATGTAATGCCACACCCTCACTGAAAGCGTTCACCAACGCCACACACCTGGGGTTGTCGTGAAACGCAGCTTTTAAGATGGACATAAGCCTTCGAGACCTTGCCTGTTGTGCTCCACTGAGAGCACTCCATCTGATGGGACCGGGCCAACGGCTACTATGCTGGATTTCTACAGAAAATTCTAAACTTCCACCAGCTGCCCAGGATGACAACTCATCCAAATAGCCAGCCCAACCTAACACCTCTTCTTCTCTTGTCTTCCAAGTTCCTACTGGTGTTGGTGCCGGTGTCAACCATTTTTCGCTTTTGGCGAAGACATCCAATTGCTGTGAATTTCCATGATTTGATTGTTGAACACCAAAACCAGGCAAAACATCAAATGGCTGCGGAGTCACAAACGACGAATCAGCTGCCCTACCAAGACCATCACCAAACACTTCTGGAACCCCTCTTCTCTGTTGCATAGTTACAAAACGATCTTGCATATGCTGCTGCACTGTCTGTAGCTGTCCCTCACTCATGCTACCTAACATGGCCATGACCTCTTGGATCTGCGCCGCCTGAGGCGTCAAACCTCCCAAGCTCGCTCCAACCGGGCCACTCGGCATGTTTCCTTGGCAACTCATTGGGTTCACTCCTAAGTTTGGAAAATCTCCAGACCTTGGTCCACCAGGCATACTCGCACAACCATAACTTGGCACACGCGCTTGCGAATTCTGTTGCATAAACGTTTGTTGTTGGGGAATCCATTGCGCACCAAACCATGCTGGTCCCAGTCCTTGCATTCCGGGGACATTTCCTTGCTGACATCCCTGCACCGGACCTACCTGACCACCTGCATCCAGGTTTGTCGTGCTCGCAAATCCCTGTACGTTCTGTGACACATTTGCTTGTTGTTGCTGTGGCTGCTGCTGGGGCATGTTACTTACTTCAGGTGTTTGTCCATCCATCCCAGATCCACTACCTTGCTGACTAGGCGTTCTTGGCACTGGCGGCAATCCGTCACTACGGTTACAACCACCATTTCCGGTACCACTATTCCTTCACCTCTTTCAGCCATACCAGGACTAGGACAACCTTGCACACCTTGGCTCACACTACCTGAATCCATTCCTACTTACGCGCAGCAAGCAGGCAGCTCCGCTACCATGCGGAAGGCGCCCAGCCTTCGAAACCTACTTGGGTCAGCGTCCAGGACGTCGTCCTTAACTCACTAAGACCGTCCACGCAACCAAGTCAACCGCTCCCAGAGCTCAGCCACTTTTACCAAACACACAAGCAACAAGGTGTCTTGCTCATGTCGCTATGGTTCTTGTTGGTGTGTCACGCCTTGACACAAAAATGATGCGGAGTCGCCAGTCAGCATCTTTCTGCTAACTTTCACAAAAGCGATCAAAAACACATGTCCTCACAAAAAAAAATCTTTACATCAAGACATGGTTTGTTTGTTTAAATAAGTTTGAGTGTTTGAAAACTGTTGAAACATTTCAAGCACCAAAACATGATTCATGATGTCTCATTCCCTCAGATCTGTTAGCAACTCCAGTTCTGAATGCCTTTCAGAACGTTGCTCTCGCTATCATCATTGAGAGACAAAACAAACTAAACTTCTCCGATCAATGTCAAACAAAGTTCCTTCTTCCGAAGTCACAAAATGAATTCTACGATCTTCTCACGATTCCTTCGTGCACTTCTGCGATGATTCTGTCGACAAAACTAAAGCAAAACATATGGAAAATAGTTTGATTTTCCATGTCACTATACAAATTCAAATCCTCACGATGTTCTCCGTGCAATCAAAGTACTCAAAGAAGACGAAAAGTATATCGTTGTTGGGTTTCGTCATCTCCAATAAAACGTGCAAAACATGAAACGTGCAAATACGATGTCAACCATCACGGTTGAGCTCATCATCAAGATGAAAGCCAAATTCACTTCTTCCAATGCAGAAAAGACCAATGGATTCATCTCACCACAGATGTCAAATTTTCACAGAAGCAAACAACGGCAACGCCGCGTCGCAACGAGAGTGGTGAAAAGTTGAAGAGTGAGAAGGATGGTGAAACAAGAGCTATTGTGAGAATGATCTAGGTGAAACGGACAAACAGCCCTCCGGGTTCTCAGAGTCCGCTCAGTAGTGCTTTTTCGATCATCTTGCTCTTGGTACTTGCTTGCGCTCGCCCATGAAAGTACTTGTTGTGGGGGGATTTGCAAAGTTGGTGCACTGGGAAGGTAGACTTCGATCCGTTAATGCTCTTGGAGTTGGTCTTCATGAGTTGGCAGACATCGTCTGTGCGTGGTGATATCTGCGCATTTTTTTCCGTCCAACGCCGTATGGCTTCCGCCAGGTCGTTCAACAGGTTTCCAAGCATGTTGCATTGAGACTAATTAATTAATTCACGTAGGGGCCGAAGCTGTAGTGGCCGCAAAAGTAAACTGGTAGAGGACCGATACACAGTCCTATTCTCTTGTCACGTTGCCAGAGAACAAGAACCGAAACACAAAGAAACAAAAGCAAAAACAACACCAAAAACAAACACAAACAAAAACAAACCACACAAAAAACAAACAACCACACAACCACAAAGCAGTGACGTGACAGGTTCCAGTTATGGGTGAAAAAGATCTGTTGAGGCAAGAGGTGATAGCTTAGTATCATCTCGGCGCATGCAGATGACAACTTTTGTGTCATATTCACAGGCCCATAAGACAAAATAACAACAGGAAAAACCACAAAATCACCATGGGCCACAGCAGGGTGTAGGAAGCAACAAAGCTCAATGCGGAAACCAGGGATCCCCCCAGCCAGGATCCCCGAGATCACAAAGAGCAGCCTTCACGGCATGACATTCACCCTGACACTTTGAAGCAAACACCGACAAAGCCGGGTCGCTTTTTTTTTCCTCCGGTTTGGCCGATTCGCACTAGGCACGGTCCTTACAATAGCGTAAGCGGTGAAAAGCATTTAGAAAAAGGACACGTGTGGTCCAAAAACGCGGGCAAATCATCACATCAACACAAACAAAAAACCAAACAAAAACGCAACCAAAACGACCCGCAAATCCCCCAGCCAGATTTGCGTTTCGCCATAAAGCAAACAGCGAAGCAACAAAGAACGGGGCCGGGCCCAAACAAGAACCAAACCAAACAACTTGTGATTTGCCTTGAATACAGTGACCTAAGCCACTGTATCGTCATCAAAAACATGCAATCTAATTAAGTGCGGCAGAGCGAAAAATATAGTGCTCGATCACCCAATTCCAATCATCCATACCACCGTGACTGTCACTCCAGCTCTCTGAAAGGTAGGCAAAGCAGGAATAGCTGACAGTACAGCTCGTATCAGTTGCCATTCTCATTGTCAAAGTTGGTACTATGATGATGAGTGAAGTTGGAGTCCAATCTCTGTAGTAAGATACTGCCGCAGTGGTGATGTGACTCAATACCCCCCTCAAGGGGGGTAGGGATTGACAGCCTGTAGGTCATGCAGGACAATAGCTGTAATTCATCCCAGATGCTGTCATATCGTAGGAAGCCAATAGGACCTGAAACGGTACCAATGGTGACGATCTCCGCAGAGAAAATAAACAAAAAAGGATCCTCTCCGTAAGGTCATTGCAGATGAATGAAATACACTCGTGCAGAGGGGAGGCCTAAGCAAAGGAGGATTGCTACTCAGCGACCTGTACACAATTGCACCGCTCGCACATGGCAATCGAGCTCAAGCCACAAACTTGAAGAGGTGGCTAGGTTTGCTGTACCAGCACCAGATTGACTAGCAGGATTCACAAGGTGTCATCGTCCCAGCAAAAACTGCTGCAAGTCAGATGTTCCAGAGGTTCGCAGTGCATCTCACATAGGGCCACTCTCCCCTAGAGTGAGCCATGAGCAGAAGCACAACGTTCCATCAGCGCACCGATCCATGTTGGCAGGCTTTGCTGCACTAGGGCGCTCCAGACTGAACAGCAGGAAGCACCACTGGACAGCGCCAGTAGTGCTCACTGCAGTGCAGCCTGGTCCATGGCTCTACCGGGGATCTACCGCCCCTCCCGGAGAAATCGCAGAAACAAAGCAGAGCGAGAAGGGCCCTCCCCAGACAGCCAACGAAAAAGCCACATGAATCAAACAGCCAAAACCGCAAAAAGACATAAAAGAGGTAAAACGGAGAGGAGGGGACGGTGACAGGAATCTGCCCCACCGCGAACGAATTCAGAGTAACTAGAGATAAGACCAATGTAGTGAAGGTGAAATGACAGAGCAATGATGTAGAGCGGTGACCTCAGTATCCAGGCAACAGGTAAACCAATTGACACAACAACCACCAAAGAGAACCCTGCCATCATGGGGGAAAGCACATCACAAAAGGGGAGAGAGGCCAAAACAAACCACACACAACGACACCGGCCACACAGAAAGAACGAGGGGAGGAGCCAGGAGGCAGCAGAGGACAGAGGGAGAGGGACACACCCGCACCAGAAGGGGTACAAACGTGCCTTAACGGAGTTCAAAAAAGGGGCCAAGGATCATACTATGATGAATACCTCAGTGAGGGTGCACACAGCACTCCAACAGCACCGGAAACATGGTGTAGAGGGAACGAGCCCCACACAGGGCCAAAGGCCTTTAGTGCCATGAGACACAATGAAGAGGGGAAATCAATGCACAACAATCACTCCAAGCACAGAGGCAAGGCAACCAGGCCGTCGCCGGAAGCAACGATACCCAGAGGGAGGGACCAGTAAAACCTGGACCAAGGCGCCAAGGAGGAACATCCGAGGGGGAGGGAGGGTCACGTCAGGCAGGGAACAGTAACCACAAACCGAAAGGGACAGAAAAGGGCACCAACACCTAATGAAGCTCTGCGGATGGCAAAACCTATGGATGAGTCAGCGAATTCAAGTGCCTTGGTTGGTGGAAAGGGTGGGGGAGTGGGTGGCTAATCAAGACTACATCTGGGGACAACAACAGCATCTTCACCCATCGATGATTGTCAGGCAAAGCCTGCGAGAAAGCGAGTGCGTGCCACTAGGCTTCATGGCAGAGGCAACCTTAGTACAAGCTAAGCGCTCGACGGGACAGCACATTCAGAAAGCGGGTATTACCGAAGCCATGCGGCCCGCTCTGTTATGCCTAAGCTGGCACTCGCACACAAAGCCAACTGTGGCTCCCAACTGATGGAGAGATCTGAGTTGGTTGGAGCCAGGCATGTGTCGCATGATGAGCCTAACAATTATAAATGGGGAAACTGTGTCTCCTGCTGCATACCAGTGCACCTGTCACGTCTTTGGACAGACACACTGCGTATGAGCAGTAAACTTAAGTAGATGTGACAATTGAGCCAATTAGACACGTAAGTCATCTTCCACCACCGTGATTGATGAAGCAAAAGCCAACCAAAGGGCGAAAACCCAGAGTGAAACAGAAAAGAGATAAGGGGAGGGGCAGTAGCACGCTGATGAAGCGCTCTGAGCGCCCTTCGATGTTCATCCAGATCTTCCGGAGGGACCCTCCGGCGGACTCGCCTGTCTGGGAAGTTTCGTTCCCGCAGGTTGGTTTGCAAGGCATGTTCCGCTATACAGACTGCTGGTTGCTGGAATAAAACTCGCTCCGCAAATCTGTCGAGATGGACTGTCCACTCAGCAAACATGTGGCTGTGTGACAGTTGCTTCCTGAGTCGCGCCTCTGTTTGATGAAGGCTCCCATTCATATGCCACAATAGTAAAAGACTGTAGTTGGAAGGCCAGTCAAGTGGGCACAGTGTGGCTGTTTCTTTCCATTTTTCAGGGGTAAGCCCTTCTGGAGAGGGAATAATCACTTCAAGAGTAGTACGATTCGATCCAAGGGGTTGGAGACCTCGCAGCATACATGGTTCAACGAGCCCTGTGGTGTAGCCATTGATGAGCTCCTGGAAGCTTCCAGCCATTTGAAAGTCTTCATCCAACCCCAGGTGAAAACCAGGCAAATTTTTAGCAACAAATTTAACTGCTTGGAGCAGCTGCTTTTCTCCTTCCACGGGAGTCTCGTCATAGGAACGTTTCGGGCACGTGATGTTGATTTCTTGAGGTTTCTGTGCATTCTCAGGAGCATTCTCGAGGAGTTTGGGAGCAATTTTACTGGCCCAACTAGCCGGAAACCATGCCAAGAGGGCAGAGGCGCCACTCGTAAGGCAGAGGCGCCACTCGTAAGGTCCACTAACCCAGTAGTGCGCCGATGCGGTCGATCTGTGACTAGGACTTTCACAGGGCCACTCGGCGCTCGACTCCGATTCACTTCGGAGCTCTCGCGGGCTGAGCCAATGAGTTCAGACAGGATGGGCCGAAACCAGTAAGTGGCATACAAAAGGCATTCAGTTTCTGGAGTCACCATGGATTCAGCCAATCTCATCAACGAGCTCATCGCCTGGGCGAGCTTCTCTGCCAATCGAATTGTGAGAGCCCTAGCTGTTTGATTAAGGACATCCTCCACCTTGGCCCCTTGCCCGCGCAACCACAGTTCACCGGCCACACTCAGCAAGACGCGCGCAAACTTTTCTTGGATGGCAATCAAGGACAACGTCAGTCTCGCCTGGAGCCATAGCGGCGGGAGAAAGCCAAGGGTTTTTGGTATGCAGAAAGGGGTTCCGTCAGGTTGGATATTGTCAATTAACATTGCTAGCTTATCAGCTGCGCTCAAGATCTCGTCCTCAGAGGGATCTTCGGCTGCTTCAGGTATGGGTGGACACCATGAGATGGTAGGGTCTTCTGGATCACTTTCTCCATCGGTAGAGGCTGCTTCTTCATCCGAGGATGGGTCACTCACTGTGTCTCTTGCACCCTCCGGGCTTGCAAGTTTCATAGTGCCTGGATCAAATTGGCGATCTAGTGTGGCCAAAAGCTCAGGTTGCAACCGATGGGCATCAAAGTAATGGATACCAGGGATTACCACGAGTTGTCGATCCTGTATACCAGCATGAAAGAAAACCTTGTGACCTCTGTGTCGATGAACGAGGGCTGGGGACCCATTGTAAGCTGCACAAAGCCAGAGGGGAGATCTGTAACCATCCGCGGCGTAACCATATAGGTACTCACGATCAATTGAGCAGGGGAAAATCCGCTGGTCGTCAGCACATGGTCACGTGTGCGGGACTCTAGCGCTGCGAGGACATTAGGGGAAGCCGTAGCCTGTCTCTGCATGCCACTACCAGCCGATATCGTCTCCACGCTCGTGTGCCATTGGTGGTCACTATCATGGCAATAGCAAGGGGCGGTTTATCTTGGGGAGTAAAGGGCACCGATAATCCCCAGTCCAGTATGGCACATCTGTCGCTGGGGTAGTTTGTAGGGCCATGGTACTGAATGTCACGGGCTTTCAACGTGAAGTATCCGTAATGGTAAACCCCTATTGTCTGGGCCATTCCAATCATGCCTGCCATGTCAAGAGGCGAGACAATATAGGTATGGTCAATGGCTCTTGTCAGCGCTACAGTTGCCCTTCCATAGCAGTCCTCGCGCTCGTCTGCTGTTGAATCTCTCCGTCCTCCACTAAGAAAGCCTACCCCTGTTTGAACAATGACAGCAATGCGAGCTGTCGCTCCTGCAGCAGAGGAGGTGGTGGAAACTCGCAGCCCACCATACCACTCGGTCTGAAAGCCATGTTGGAGTAGCAAATTATGTACAGCCGTACGGTTGCATAAGACAAGCAGCTGCGAGGTCGCTCCCTGTTGCAAGTTACGATAATAATTCTTCAGGTAGGTACAGAAGGCAACCACATCCTCAACTGCAGACCTGAGATCCTTGGGGGCTTTCCACAATACTGTGCGGAAGCCTCCAATGGCTACAGTGGACTCATGTGGCACGAAATGGCCAATGTAGATATGGTTGGACTCATGGAGGACTAGCTCCGGATATCGAACTGCAACGATGGGTTGGTAGGTCAGCATAGAAACTCGTGAGCTGTTAGGGAGAATGATGCCCCATCGATGAGGACCACAGAGTCCAGCTGCTTCAAGGGTCGTGGTGCACGCAGGTACCCCAAACTCCTCTGGTGCTGTGGCAATCAGCAAGACTGCGAGCACCGCTGCAATGAGGCTGCTGTGTGCATCGAACTGGCACGAAATTCGGCAGTGGAACACCCGCCTTAGGGCGACAGGCAGCTCGTAATCTTGCGGAGTGGATGTCCATGGGCCACTGTGCGGCTTGTTTGCAAGTCTCAGCAGACTGAAGAGCTCTGACTCCGGATCTTGGCTCGCATCAGGCCACAGCTGAGCTACGAGGGCTGCCATTCGTGCTGGTGGAAAATAGTCGCCTGACTTATCAAGTGCTCGGAGCCCCAACGGCCGTTGCAACAGTTTACGTCGATTGACAGCCGCTGCTCTGCCTTTGGATAGCCCTCCTGGAGTTTGCCTGTGGTCTCCAATAAAGACAGTCAGCATTGGCTGTTGTATGGCAGCAAGAGCTGCAATCTCATGGTAATTGCCATACTGTTGACTTTCGTCCATAAAGGCAAGCCAGGTGCGTGAAATCCAATGGCCAAAAGTGGAGTAGCGCATCGCCATTTCCGCCGTAGCTGAGCCACCTGTTGCGATGAGTATATTCTTATGTGAGATGATTCTGTTACGGTCACTACATCGGACGTCAATTTTGGAGGCGTACGCCTCTCCTTTGCCCTCCTCCATGCGTCCAATTAGCCTGCCGAAGTTCTTGATTGTGGGGGGCGCAAGATCACTCACTTGATCCGCTAGTGCTTTGGCAGCTACATTCTCTTTAGTGTAGACGATTGCAACAAAGTCATTCAGTTCGCAGCTTAGGGCAATGAGCAGGACCGCAAGGGACCGCGTTTTGCCAGCACCAAAAACCCCTGCAATACATAAGTCAGATCTTCCAGTCATAATGGCCAGCAAGAGTGCAATTGAGACTGTCAGGACATGTCCATCCCCGTGTGCTGCTAGAGGAAGGAGATGTTCACGATAGTAACTGTCATGGGCCCCATCCATCGAGATCGCGGCTGGTGTCAAAAATCGGCTCAGAATTCTGACTAACGCATCAGTCAGTTGCGTTTTGCGCTCGCTAGCCATGCGGCGAACAGGTATATGCGGCTGCACGATGCCCATTGCCAATGGGAGGCGCGACTGGTTAGCTTGTGCAAACACTAAGAGTTCATGGCGGCTGCGTGTGTCTCCCAGAAATGCCAGCTCTTCCCAAACAACGGCCATGGACGGGTGGTCTTCAATGGGTTTCAGCCAATCCTGTGCAGGATCAAAATAACTCATTGTTTTAAGATGCTGGTCCAAAAGTCGCCCACAAAAGGTCCGAGCAATAGGCAGAGAGACAATAACAAGCTCCAGCAGCTTTGGGGCAATGCGCTTGAGCGCTCTTTGAACAGGGGTTTTGCTAGTTCCGCTCGACATCACCTTCTCATGTACCAATGCTATGACACAACGCTGCTGATTGTCTGGCAACTGGAATATACCCAGTAGGGCTCTGCCTGCCATCACGTTCGCTTCCAAGTTGCCTAGGTTCCCAGCTTCACAGAGAGCACGCGGCGACAGCGCTGGAACATCGGAAGGTGCACTAAATAGCAGGAGTGGGGCACCATCAGTATGTAGATGGATGACATGAAATCCGGCATACGCCTCATATTGATAGGTAACCTGTAACCTTGTTCGCTTCTTCTGCTGAGCAAGTTCTACACTGACCCAAGGCTGTAGATGTTGGAGTTGCCGTCCCGCATGATAGGCGTCCAATTGCGGAAGCACCATGTCCAGGAGGAAGATGAGGGTGCGTAGGGAAAAGCCTCGCAGGAATTCCGCCAGTAAGTTGCGAACTAGCAATCCTCCCTCATCATGGGACCCTTCCGGTGTGGGAATCATCGCAATCAGGGCCGCTTGCAGTTCAGCTTCCGTTTCAGGCTGGCCATCCCGGATATCCCTTCCGTCAATGGGCACTGTGTGCAGTTCAGTGTTCCCTTCACCAGCTGCTACTAACAGAGAACTTAGAGTTCTTGAGATGTTCAGGAAGGTCAAAGCTAACCCATGAAAGTACACGCAGCAGACCCTCGCAACGTACCCCATGTGGAATAACTTGAGGGGTAGTGATTTGTAGTCTTTGGACTTCATGAACCCTTCGTCAAGATCAATGAAGAGCAAGTGGCCATAGGAGTGTTTAGCACGTCCACTCCATGTGGGGTGCCCTTCTATCAGGACAATCTGATAGTTGAATTCTGTCAGAGAGTCAGGTTTCCACACACAAAGCCGGTCCTCCAGGCAGTGCACCAGTGTGACTGTGCGTTCGTCCGTGGCAAGTCTCATCATCTCTGGTGGCGTCGCAATCGCAGCAACTTTGGTGAGGCCAGGGAACACAGCAAACGCACTCAGGATCTCATGGACGGTCCCTGCCGAAAAACCGTGCACGTTGACATCCCTGAAACCGCTTGCTGCCGCTGTGGTGACTAACTGTGGAAAGCATGACTTCAGAAGTAGATGTTTGCCTTGCGGATGGTAGCAACGAAGATTTGCATAATTGCTGTTGTCCAGGTTGGGTGTGGTGGCCTAGCATGGGCTGGCCGGATATTCGCAGCCTCAATTTGGCGAATCGCTCGCGTGAGCAGCAGTTGTTGATCAGCGAACTGTCCAGGGAGAAAATCTCGCCAAGCTGTCCATCCTTCTGCCGTGGAGAGTAGCTGATAGATCACATATTCATGCACAGTTTTGGTGAGGCCCAACTGGGTGATATGTTCTTCCCAGTCATCTGTCATCGCAAGCGATGGGCCATACACCTTGGTTTGCGCAAGATTTTGCAGAAAAATATCATATTCATGCTCGCCACTAAGTAGGCCACTCCCTAGTCCACTGCAATGCACTTCAAGGGGTCGGTCTTGCATCGGAGCGTCATCTTGCCAGACTTCAGCGAGAGAAAAGACCCAGGAGGTCCACTCTGCAGAGCCTGTGAGGGCTACGGGCAGCGCATCTGCGGGTTGGCCCCCACTGTAGTGTTGTTTGGACACTTCCCCAATATCTATGGCCTGCTCGTTGACGGTGACTTCCCACTAGTCATCTCTCTGAAGGGTACCGGAAGACCAAACGTGAGGGGAGCTGCCTGCTGCAGCGATGTACATGAAGGTTCAGATTGTTCATTCCGGTGCCACAGTCCACACAGCAATGTGAGTTGAGCTTGGGAGAGAGGAACAGGAGGCACTTTGGCATGCAGTCGCAGACCAACCACTGGAAGGAAATTGGGATGCAACCATTGGGGCTTCCATTCTTGTGTCCCAAATAGGGCCGCAGCCAGCGGCAACCAGCCAAATTGGGCCAGCTCAGCGAGACTGCTGGGCATTCTTTTCTTGGCAGTGCTGCCAAACCCATGCAGGATAACAGGCCGCATGTAGTGTGGCTCAATTGTCATGGCTTGGTACATCTTGTCTCCCGGTAGTACTCGTACGCTGACTTCACCCGGCAGCAGGCTAAGGGTCGGAAGGGCTCCTTGCTCATAGGCAGGCCGAGCCCATTTGTGGAAGTTGGGTTGTCTACCTTGTAGCCATCAAGGATTCTCCGTAGATGACCGTGGCGCGGCCAGACTCCAGAGGCTGGGACCGGAAAAGTGACTAATCCAGACCACTGGCCCAACACACTCCATGCATGGCACCAATCTGCAGTAACCCGGGTGGACGTGCCAAGCAGAGGAGAGCCAAGTAATCCACTAGCGACTGCTTGCTCAACGTCCGCAAGTGGATATGTAGTAGCTAGGTAGGCTTCGACATGTCTGTGGTA
>CAMXCT020002692.1:0-89972 GCA_947184155.2 Cladocopium goreaui
AAGTCTCTTGCAGAGAAAGGACCGAAAATCATAAAGATAAAGTGGCTACCCCCCTTCAATGATGGCTCTCAAAATTTCCGATGTAGGAGATTCAATCGGAAAGGATAGCCTCCTGACAGGTCTAGGGTATCGTTGATCGACCCGTTTGTTGTCACATCCCATTGCCAGGATTGGACTCGTTGCTTCGTTGACCTTGACGTTCACGCAGAAGCCACACAAGTTCTTTCGAGATTTCATCATTTTTGCGATATCCGAGTTCCCTTTTTCTCAAGTAAATTTACGAAAATTGATATACAAAAAAGCATCGCAAGCAAAAAACGACGCACAGAACATTGCTTGCAAAACGAAGTGTTTCCAACTGACACATTCGAATCAAAAAGCGGAATACACAAGGTAACGATGCCATTCTGGCAATCTGAAAACGCCGAAATATAATTGGCTTTATTTTGTCACCGAGAGGAAGATCCCTGAGTCGGACAATAGTGCATTGACTTAGCAAATACACTCGCGCTGCAGCATGATTGGAAGCGTTGTTTCATTCCAGATCACGGATTGTTCCCGATCACTGACCTGAGAAACAAAAAAAGGAATCATTGCATCAACAAAGAACTTTAGATCATATGCTTTGACAATCACGGAGAACACATTTACAAGCAGAAAAAACAATAACACGCTTCATTCACGTTCCCAATGGGAAAGACAACACATCGTTGCAGTGCCCCAGTCGGGCTCAGCTCCATCGGCAGCTCTGTTAACAAACCATCCCTGAAACGAACCATCATCCAATGCTCCAACATCAGGACACTTGAAACAAACTCGGAGCCTGTCGAATTCATACTTGACAGAGTCATAAATGCCTTCAAAGGCGATCCATCCGTCGGAGCCCTCATCCCTCTCAAGAATCATGGAGCGTCCAGGTAGACCTCCATGGGACAAAATCTGAAAAAAAATGTATTCACCATCGATCCCTCTCAAGAATCATGGAGCGTCCAGGTAGACCTCCATGGGACAAAATCTGAAAAAAATGTATTCACCATCGAATGCATGAGTTCCACTGAGCCTGAAACAGTGTAGTTGCTGCAAATCAGGAATGGACACCACAGAGCGGGACGACGATATTCAAACATCTGATGACCTCAAAATAAAACAAAAGACAAAATACGATCAGCTCAGCATGGAAAAAATAAACTGGGTATCAGACTCTCCACCAACCTTTGGTTGCCAATGTAGAAGACCGAATTGTTCAGGATAGCAGCCTGACAGGTTTCGCATAAAAAAAAACCAAAAAAAAAAAGGAGACCAAGTGCCTTTGCAAGATCATCGTTGATCGCTCCATTCATCGTCACAGGTCACAAATCGGCGCCACAAAGAGCCAAAATCTTGAGACTATAGGAGGGATAAAGACGCACAAATTATGCACATTCGGAACAGCAGCTACAAAGCAAAGTCACAAACAAACAACACACTGAGCACATTGCTTGCATAACAATGTTTCTTCCAACTGGCGCATTCGAATAAAACTGCAGAATACAGAAAAGTTTCCCTGGCAATGGAAAAGGGATCACGGACACACCCGCTCTCCGACATGCATTGGGAAAATCATCATCTTGTTAAAAAACAAATCATCGTCGGAGACATGACCGGTTTCTTTCCAAGCTGCTCGCTTGAGCAGCCTGGCCCACCCTCCCTACCTCCCCAACTGGGACCTGCTAACTACTCTGAAACAAATCTTTGCGCCTGAAAGGCCACCAAACCATAGCTGAACAATTTTTTTGTTCCCAAAAACATCGACATACATTCACCATTCACATCCACACCGACTTGCGAAACCTGCGCTCGAGGCGAATGCAGACTTCAACCCTCGTCGTCGAGCAAAACGCCACATTCAGAAACCTCAGTTTCAAATCTTGCGCCTCTAAAAAATAGGACCTCGAAGATCGCAAAAGGAAAAACTGCCAACAGCACAAAATCTATTTCTCCAAATGTTTGTAAAATTATCCATTGTCATGTTTTTCCTCGAACGTTTTTGTTTTTTTGTCTCACGTTGGCCGGTAACCAGAAGAACGATTTAAGATGCTCGATGTTCTCCTTCTCCAGCCAAAAACGTTTGTAAAATTGTCCACTCTTATGTTTTTCCTCCGACAAAAACACCTGTGTTCCAAGTTCCGCGTGCCCCTGAATTTCGAGCACTGTTTGTTCGGAAGCCTTTTTTTTGTCCGCACTGCTGGACGCAGGGAAGCTACAATCAATACTCTGCCTGAATGTAAGATAACTTCAGTTCGCGCTGGGCAAATTGAGGGCATAGACGTTGGGAATGATGTCTCACCGTCGCAAGCAACATCACAGCAACATCGAGCCAAAAAAAAAAGGAAACTACCCAATCGCACAAATAATACGCACATTGCAGAGCATGAAAAGGCACATAATGCACAACTTGTCTACTAAGAGTTCTATTTAGAACACTTTCATGCTGACAGCTTTGAACCAGGTAAAACCAAAAGACTGATCTTTATGTGCACATCTCCTGTTTTTTTTCAAAATGCATTTTGCAGCCCGCACCCATACACAAAGAAGCAAGGGCGCAGTAGGGCCAACAGTCGACTATCGCCCGCAAGGTGAAGCTCTAATGGCAGGAGCATGGAGAGGACCAAGCGACGGGTATGGACCAGGTAAAACCAAAAGACTGATCTTTATGTGCACATCTCCTGTTTTTTTTCAAAATGCAGCATGGCATTGAATGCTTGAAATAATTTCTCAGGGAGGAAAGCAGTTCCGGGTAAATTGAGGGCAAGAGGTTGCAAATGATCCCTTACCCATCGCACGCAACATCACAGCAACATCGTGAAAAAAAAAGGAAACTACTTGCAAGTTATTTTGTGTTTTTTGCTTCTCCTGTTGCCTGCGCTGATCATTTTGAAGATCACAGCAATATCAAGCAAAACAATTACTTGGTTGATATTGTTGCTTGAAAACTCTTTCAATTAATTTCTCAGGGAAAGCAGTTCCGGGCAACCCGATCACAGACAACGCTGATCACGGGAAACCCAGAACAACAAACCCATTCTTCAGCAATATTCTTTTAGAGTGGAAAGCTGCTTCAAATTGATACTTGCCATAAATGTTTATAGCAAAGAGAAAACCAGCGCCAGGCAACCCGATCACAGACGAAGCTGATCACGGGAAGCCAAGCACTGGCAGACCCATTGCGTATTCAAAGTTACGGGTCTCTCAATTTCCTGAGGGAATAAATGCGAACAATGCTTTCACGGGGTTGCCCTCGGGATTCACTTGGCAACCAGCCTCCAGAACCCGCTGGTGCAGCGCTGCCAAGGGCCCGGTGGCATCCAAGAGCTCCCACGTACCTACACGTCTACGAGACAAGACAGGCAAAGAAACTTGAATGGAACGAGCGGTTCAGGCCTTGTCTCCTCAATTCTTCTGGGGGCGTAAATTCGCGAGTTTCCTGGCAGCTTCAGACTTTGTAACACAGGTCTGTGTCTCGGTAACGAATATTGTGTCCCTAACATTTATTTTTGAAGCCAAAAATAATGAAATAAAACAGATACATCATGTAAAAAGACACAAATAACTTTCACCAACATCCACTCTCTTTGCGATCACATTTAAAATCTTATGTCGGCTATTACTTTTTTCTGTCCGCTCTTCTCTCCCTGTGAACAAAACAAAGCTAGTTTTTTTAGCATACATATGTCCCTGTGTGAACCACTCAATGTCGCAACCTCAAAAGAAAACAAAACAAACAATACGATCAGCAAAGCATTCAAAAACAGAAAAGAATGGAGTACTTTCCTGTTGATGCAAGTGTTGACTTGGCCATCTCTGTTTTCACAGCGTCTCTTTGCGATAGCATTTCAAATGTTTGTAAAATTATCCAATGTCATGTTTTTCCTCGAACGTAAAGCCTCCGCCTGACGCTGGCCGGTAACCAGAACAAAGATTTAAATGATGGTGACAGGAGGCACGTGGAAAACAACCAAAGACGTTTGACAGGAGCCAAGTGGCCTTCATCTGAGGGTCAACCGTTCAATCCACACATGACCGTACCAAAAAATAGTCTTATGCAATCAAAAGATAGAAGTATGTGTATATGTTCAAGATAGAAACAACCAACCCATTCTTATAGCACCAAGGCTAGTGGAACACCTCAAAATGCGCTGTACTCCATCTAAGGAACCTCAGTTGCTTGTTTCAATTTGTGGCGAGCCATCCGATAGAGCTGACAGATTACAAACATCCTTTCATTTAATTTAAAGGTTTCTAGCAAAAGGAAAGAAGCGCCGGACAACTCCACAAAAGGCTAACATCCAATTCCAGCCTTGCACAAAAAAAAGGACATCAGAGTTCAACTGAGCCTGAAACAGAGAAGAGAAAACATTTACAAGCAGAGAATCAGAGTTCAACTGAGCCTGAAACAGAGAAGAGAAAACATTTACAAGCAGAGAGGCCAAGAAAAGATAAGAGTTCATTTTTGCAGAGAAAAGACCGAAAATCATAAAGATAAAGTGGCCGCCGCCCCCTCAATGATGGCTTTCAAAAAGTTAGTAGACACAAATAGATTTTGTGCTGCGAAAAAAGGAAGGAAAGCTTTGATCCGGAGATTGGACTCATCAGACTTCGAACGCCAAGAAAATGTACATCTGTTGTCATGCCTGAATTTGTAACGAAATCGAAAAAGTCACTGATGCAGGAGATTCGATTCAAGTCGTTGGAACCTGCAGGTGAGAAGTTCCTGGAAGACCTTGTCTTCGAGGCTCCAGATCCGATTGGGTAGTTGGCTCCTGTTATCTTGCAAAGATGTAGTCGGAAGTGGTCAAGAGCAACAACGCTTCTGTGTTGCGCTGCATGTCTGCCGACCACATCTTGTGAAACAAAATCATGAGAGTATCAGAAAGAATGGAAAGATGAAGGATCTCGGAGAAACAAATTGACCACTTTCAGTTCTTTGTTGGAGACATGCACGAGGTGCGGAACAGTCCTTGATCTCAAAAACTCTCTGAATATAGATGTCTCACCTGCGGCCAAAGTGAGCGGGGAAAAAAAAAAGCTTGCAAAAGAGAATCATCGGAAACAAATCTCAACATGTACAAGTTCATACGTTCCTACAAATGCTTCCATGCAATTCTTCTCCATTATCCGCTTTTCTAACTAATGCGTTCTTAGCCATCATTGAGGGGGCGAACTTCAGCTTAATTACTTTATTCCTCTGCGGCCATTTTGGTATGAACAGCAAATGCGACAGATCTCCATGACGGTTATGCTAGGAGACAATTTCACGCAAGGTTTTCCAGCATTTCCTTTCAAGGCGCTACTGGAAGGTCAAAAAAAACCATCCAGTAATGCATTGCAAAGATTTCAAGGAATTCTAATTAGAAGCACACTGTCCAAATTGCCAACTATGCCTTCGGGGCGTTGTTTGCAGAAAATACCAAACCAGTTCGGTCTTGTCGCCTCGAATGTTCCGCTAAGGTAACGCATTCGGTGGACGTAGAGTGCGTCTTGGTTCAAGATGCAAGCCACGAGCATCGAATCCTTACTCTTGCAGAGTACAGTTTGTGCGCTCCGCGGCAGGTACTCGGATCTGTTGACGCGGATTGAGGAGTCGATCGAAGTTGGGGAGTAACCGAGTTTCATTCAAAGTGAATATACAATGAGGCTCCAGCCGACAAAGACCATCTCATGATTTTGCCTCAATGTATTGCAAAGAATTCAACCAATGCAGATTACATTCACGTCTTGGGAAAGAAAATCATGATAGTATCAGAATGAATAGATGCCAAATTCATCTGTGTCCGACAAAAAGTTCAAACAGTATCCAAATGGTCTTGCCTGCAACACTGTCCATGGATATAGATTGCGTCTGAACTTCAAATGCAAGGCACCAGCATTGTTTCAGTTCTTCATAGAAAACATGCATGTAATGCTCAAGAATGCCCAAGTCCTTGATCTCAAGCATTCCTGAACATAAATGCCTCAGCAGCCGCCAAAGTCAGTTAAAACAACATGAACTGGGAAAAAACAAACACATGTCCAAGTTCATACGTTCCTACAAATGCTTCCATAGAATTCTTCTCCATTATCCGCTTTTCTAACTAATGCGTTCTTAGCCATCATTGAGGGGGCGAACTTCAGCTTAATTACTTTATTCCTCTGCGGCTATTTGATATGAACCTGGTTCGCAGTTCCATGTACAAGCAGCAAATTCGACAGATCTCCACGACGGTTATGCTAGGAGACAATTTCACGCAAGGTTTTCCACGCAAGGCGCTACTGGATGGTCAAAAGAAACCATCCAGTAATGCATTGCAAAGATGTCAAGGAATTCTGATTAGAAGCACAATGTCCAAATTGCCAGCTATGCCTTCGGAGCGTTGTTTGCAGCAAATACCAGACCAGTTCGGTCTTTGTTGTCTCGAATGTTCCGCAGGAATAGATACCTCAATTTCAATCAAGATAAAAAGATGCATGAAGACAATTCCAACCTCATCATTGAAGAAAACTCTTTATATTCTTTGACTGCTTCCAAGCAATTCCTCTCATCAATCCTATATTCAAACTAAGGCCTTCTCAGCCAGCATTGAAGGGGCGATGGCAAGCTTTACTAATTTATGTTCGTAAAATGACTAATGTACTGTGATCGAATAAAACAGAATAAAGAAACGGATAAATCGTAATACCTTTACGTTTGAAAAGATTGTAGTCTCTGCAGCCCAAATTTGTGTGTAGACACGACGTAGTTCAGGGAGATCACCACATACATGTTAGCAATGTGGAGAACAACTTGTGCCGGTCTCATTCCGAAGATAGAAGCAGGAGATAAGTGCGCTAAGGCAACACATCCGGTGCGGTGGAGCCTCTGGAAGTTCCAGAAGCCACAACATCGAATGTCCACCATATCATAGCAGCTTGGTCTGGTAGTTGCGGCTATTCATTCGCGAACTCCGGAGCCAGGACTCTGACTGGAGCGAATAGCAGACAAGTTTTTTGGCTACTATTTGCTGCAGCAGAGTCCAGAGTCTAGAGCCTTGATTTGCAGCACTGCTCCGCAAGGCCATGCCGCAAGCATGGACTTGCAGGACAGCATAGCAAAAGATTTGCACGAATGCAGATTAGTGGCAAAATGTTTACTTGCTAATGAATCAAAAGTTTAAAAGATGGATTCAGTATATATTTCTGTGAATGCAAACAATATAGAACGAAATACGCTAACGACTGGAAAGCGGTATCTTGAGCACTTTTATGCGGACAGCGTTTAACCCGGTACAACCAAAAGACTGACCCTTGAGTGCACATGTTCTTTTTTTTCGAAATGCATGAAATTCCTAACACGAAGCATTGGCCTTTCGAACCGGATCACGAACAGTCCCGATCACCGACTTGCATCTCGAAAATTCTTGTCCTTTTGACCCGGATCACGAACATTCCCGATCTCCGACTGTCATCTGGACCATTGTACGGAAAGGTGAAACGAACGCATTGGGATGGGGAAGCGATCAGTCTCATATCAGCCAGCTGGTAAACAAACTACGGATTCTTGTACGCATTTGTTTCCGAAACTGTCTTTTGCCTCCCATTCTTATTTTGAATTGCCGCAGGGCGGGAATTGTCCAGAGTACGATTTTGCATCTTTTCAATCGACTTCCCGATCGAAATCCTTTCGATCGGACAGTCGATTGAAACCTTTATCTTTCTCCACTTCTGCGACAAAGTTCTTCAAACCTTGCATCCAGAGTTTGAATGTTGCTGCAGATTGCGAGCTTTTTTTCGCACTTTGCAGCTACATTCTTTCATGCATCAGCAAGAAATTTCACACGCAATGGGAATTGCTCTGGCAAAGCATGTTTTCTGTTGATATAAAGGATATCAAATTGGTTCACTTGGACCTCCCCTCTCACCCATCTCATAACGCGAAGCATTGGCCTTTCGAACCGGATCACGAACAGTCCCGATCACCGACTTGCATCTCGAAAATTCTTGTCCTTTTGACCCGGATCACGAACATTCCCGATCTCCGACTGTCATCTGGACCATTGTACGGAAAGGTGAAACGAACGCATTGGGATGAGGAAGCGATCAGTCTCATATCAGCCACCTCTTGAAAAAGCTTTGATTCTATTGAGAGGAAATTGCTTTAAGTGTGGTGCTTTGTTAGTCCACGGTGTTCTGAGTGTTTGCTGAAGAAGCTGCAGAGGATGTCTTAGTTGAACGATTCTTGTTTCTTTTGCTTGTTGAACGATTCTTGTTTCTTTTGCTTGTCTGTGTTATACCACAGGGCACTTTGTTCGGCTTGTCAGACAGAACCTCTTTTAGCTCTTCATGAGGCAATCGACATGGACCAGTTGCATGTTTTTCTCGAAGTTCTTTGAGTTCGTCAGATATGACCCACTCAGGCAGAGTGTGTATGGCTGCCATGGCAAAGTATTCACCTTCTTCTTTAGTTGCATCGGCAGGTGTGCCTAGTTTGGATGTGTGGTCTGCAGAGTTCAGCGAAGCGAAAGCAGGAACTTCTCCAGTGAGCTTGAGCGAGGCGATGTGCATGTGATTCCAAAGAACAATTAAGGGCGTCTTACATTGCCATAAACGCTCATTGGGAACGCCTGCGCTGATGGCTAAGTGGCCCGGTCGCAGCCGGTCGTTTCCAACCAATTCAGCGGCAAACAGGAGCAGGTCACCGACAGTTTCTGTAATGGTAGCATCCAGGATCGGCAAATCTACGAAAAACCAATCTTGTGTGCAATCCACTGCGGCTCGCGACAAAGCATCACTGAGACGCACCAAAAAACGGAGCCTATGACACTTGCATGGGTGTTGGGAGGAACTCTTGAAGTCACTACCTGGTCTACGTTTGTACCATTTGCTCGGTTCAGGATATCGTGGTTTGAAGCCTGCAGGAGAGTAGTAACCGTCACTTCTCTCTTGAGCATGTTTTTCCCACGGTACTGTTCGTGCTGGTCTCAGTGCAGCCCAGGCATATTCTGGATAGTCAGGCACGATTGGAATTTCTACAAGCAACCAAGACTGTTCTTTTCTGGTCAGCTGTATCTGGTCTTCTTTCTTTGGGACCAAACCTTCAATTGTATAATGTTGGTTGTCGTGCTGAAAGAGTGGTGTCCCAACATCAACTTTGGCAAGTTTGCTTGCATCTTTCAATGTAAAGGAAGTAGGATGACAGTTCTCTTCGTTCTCATCGACGATTCTGTAATGAACTTCCCTCAGAAAGCAACGGTAATCCATGGCATGAGCACGTCTGGCACGAATTGTGTGATGTTGTTTCTTTAGGGTGAGCTGAATGGCATCCTATGAATTGCTGTATTTATGTATGTGTCGCTCGTACAATCGATTCAGCATCTTCCTGGTAAACCTGTCTATTTTAAAATGACAAATACCATGAAAATAATAGCAAGCTGCACCTGTAGAATACCATTATTTCAACATCAGCTCTTCGAGCCATCATTTGAGACTTCAGTATCTTCTGGGAATGCACTCTTTGCTTTAAAGCTAGTATACCTATACTTGCTTCATACTTGGCTAAGCTGAAGAGTAATGCTTTGACGAAAGCAAAAAACTAGTCTAGGTACGGTGCGGTACGAACTGACCGTAGCAAAACACCGTCGCACCTGTCAGTTGACCAAATGTCCGCAACCAGAAACCGTCGCACCTTTGAGTCGCACCACATGACCGTACCAAACACACGTCGCACCTGTGAGTCGCACCAAATGACCGTAGCAAGACACCGTCGCATCTTTCAGTCGCACCACATGACCGTACGAAAAGACCGTCGCACCTTTCATTCGCACCACATGACCGTACCAAGCCAAGAGTCGCACCCTTGAGTCGCAGCAAGTGATCGTAGCAGACGAAGAGTCGCAGCTTGCAGTCGCACCAGATGACCGTAGCAAAAAAACCGTCGCACCTTTCAGTCGCACCACATGACCGTACCAAGAAACCGGCGCACCTTTCAGTCGCACCACATGACCGTACCAAACAAACGTCGCACCTGTGAGACGCACCAAATGACCGTACCAAAGAAATCGTGCACCTTCGAGTCGCACCAAATGACCGTACCAAAACACCGTCGCACCTTTCGGTCGCACCAAATGTCCGTAACCAGAAACCGTCGCAACTGTGAGTCGCACCACATGACCGTACCAAACAAGCGTCGCACCTTTCAGTCGCACCACATGACCGTACCAAACACACGTCGCACCTGTGAGTCGCACCAAATGACCGTAGCAAGACACCGTCGCATCTTTCAGTCGCACCACATGACCGTACGAAAAGACCGTCGCACCTTTCATTCGCACCACATGACCGTACCAAGCCAAGAGTCGCACCCTTGAGTCGCAGCAAGTGATCGTAGCAGACGAAGAGTCGCAGCTTGCAGTCGCACCAGATGACCGTAGCAAAAAAACCGTCGCACCTTTCAGTCGCACCACATGACCGTACCAAGAAACCGGCGCACCTTTCAGTCGCACCACATGACCGTACCAAACAAACGTCGCACCTGTGAGACGCACCAAATGACCGTACCAAAGAAATCGCACCTTCGAGTCGCACCAAATGACCGTACCAAAACACCGTCGCACCTTTCGGTCGCACCAAATGTCCGTAACCAGAAACCGTCGCAACTGTGAGTCGCACCACATGACCGTACCAAACAAGCGTCGCACCTTTCAGTCGCACCACATGACCGTACCAAACACACGTCGCACCTGTGAGTCGCACCAAATGACCGTCGCAAGACACCGTCGCATCTTTCAGTCGCACCACATGACCGTACGAAAAGACCGTCGCACCTTTCATTCGCACCACATGACCGTACCAAGCCAAGAGTCGCACCCTTGAGTCGCAGCAAGTGATCGTAGCAGACGAAGAGTCGCAGCTTGCAGTCGCACCAGATGACCGTAGCAAAAAAACCGTCGCACCTTTCAGTCGCACCACATGACCGTACCAAGAAACCGGCGCACCTTTCAGTCGCACCACATGACCGTACCAAACAAACGTCGCACCTGTGAGACGCACCAAATGACCGTACCAAAGAAATGGTGCACCTTCGAGTCGCACCAAATGACCGTACCAAAACACCGTCGCACCTTTCGGTCGCACCAAATGTCCGTAACCAGAAACCGTCGCAACTGTGAGTCGCACCACATGACCGTACCAAACAAGCGTCGCACCTTTCAGTCGCACCACATGACCGTACCAAACACACGTCGCACCTGTGAGTCGCACCAAATGACCGTCGCAAGACACCGTCGCATCTTTCAGTCGCACCACATGACCGTACCAAAAGACCGTCGCACCTTGCATTCGCACCACTTGACCGTACCAAGTCAAGAGTCGCACCCTTGAGTCGCAGGAAATGATCGTAGCAGACGAAGAGTCGCAGCTTGCAGTCGCACCAGATGACCGTAGCAAAAAAACCGTCGCACCTTTCAGTCGCACCACATGACCGTACCAAGAAACCGGCGCACCTTTCAGTCGCACCACATGACCGTACCAAACAAACGTCGCACCTGTGAGACGCACCAAATGACCGTACCAAAGAAATGGTGCACCTTCGAGTCGCACCAAATGACCGTACCAAAACACCGTCGCACCTTTCGGTCGCACCAAATGTCCGTAACCAGAAACCGTCGCAACTGTGAGTCGCACCACATGACCGTACCAAACAAGCGTCGCACCTTTCAGTCGCACCACATGACCGTACCAAACACAAGTCGCACCTGTGAGTCGCACCAAATGACCGTACCAAGACAGCATCGCAGCTTTCAGTCGCACCAAATGTCTGAAAAATAAAACTCATCGGTGCGACTCTCTATGATGCAAATCCTTGAAAAAAAGGAGGTTAAAGAAATCAATGCTTTACGAACCGGATCGCGAACAGTCCCGATCACCGACTTGCATCTGGAACATTCTTTTCTTTCGAACGGGATCACGAACATTCCCTATCACCAACTTTCATCTCTACGATTGTATTGAAACCTTTTTTTTTCCTCCAATTCCGCAACAAAGTTCACCGAACCTTGCATACACAGTTTGAATGCTGATGCACTGTGCGAGCTTTTTCTCTTGGCGTTCAATGTCTCCCTCAACGCCTAAGACTTTGCACAAATTGCACCCAAGAATCGTCTTAGGTTCCTAATTGGGAAATTTCTAAGATCATCCTTCTTCGGAATCTCTCACTGGCTACTGGCTGTGTAAAAAGCCTGCTTGAGGATCGCAAAGTGGTGGAAATCTTTCAAGATCGGTATGGTATCGCACAAGGCTTCCGTGAAAAAAAACCAGATGTCTGCGTTGCTGTTGTTCAATTGCCCGAATCGCTTGTCGTGCTTGCGCCAGAGCCTGTTTGATTGCATGATTGGCTTCTAAGAAATAACCTGGTGTGTCCTCCTGTATCTGAAATAGATCTGATTCCAGATCCTGCAAGCGTGCCAATAGACTGTTGATCTTGAACAATGGATCGATGAGACTATCGAAGGTGGTACCCATCGCATCCCATGCCATTGCCATTTATTTTGGAGGCAATCTTAGTTTAGGTCTTTTCATGTGGTCTCTCCAATCACATGTTGTTTCAATGTAATGAAGCTACGAAATGGGTGTTTGTTTAATGCCCTTCTTGAAATATCTTCGTGGCATGAAATGATCTATTCTGTTTACAAAAAAGGAATGAACAGAATTGAGCCGAAAGCATAAACACGCATTCGTGGCACGTTCACGGTGAGGACAGAAAGTAATGGTCATTTGAAGCCAGCCTCGTTCATGTCATTGATTTTAAATACCATTGCCGGATAACATTGATTTTAAATCCGATCTCAGCATGACTGCCTTTTTTTGCGCTGGTCTCCTCTGCTAGGTTGCAACCAAGATGTTTGCCGCACATCGGACAATGCATTCACCAAAATGTCGGGTAAAACGACTGATTTGCAGACATCACCACTGCTCACACGTCAGACATTTGTTGTATGTAGTCCATTTGATTGCAACGCACCCCAACCAGTCGACCACATCCGGTTCCATTTGTTGAGCCAATGCGTGGCCTCTACAAATGTTGAGTAAGGGCCGAAAAACATACCCAAGATATATTCGTAGGATTTTTTAGATTCTAAGCATCACTGCAGATCACAGTTTCATTGTCGTCGGTAAATGGAGCGATCTATTCGTCTTCTTGATTGTGTCTTCGTGCTTCTTCTCTTTTCCACTGATCATGGAGCGACGATGCAAATTCAGAAGCTTCCAAAGTCAAAAGGCGAAATGCACGCATACTCTGTTCCAAACCTAGAATATTTGGCAAATGAGTGAGCTGAGCGTTGGCCCACATGTATTTGTTGGCAATTTCCTCCCAGTCATTCGGATGTTGCTTTCCGATGCCATGTGTCACATCATTGGTAAGTCGCTGAACTAGCATAGCAATTTTGGAATCTGTCTCTGCAAACGTACCTTTCCTTTTGCTTTGCAATGATGTTTCTTTGCTTTTCAATTTGCGAGCATCCACGTTCCCATTCTTGTGCAGCAGAGATTGAAAAAAATAAGCTGCATCCGTCCAAGCTAAATCGAAATGATAAAACATTTCCAAATCGTTGTCTGCCAACTTCCTCGTTACATGCCTCCCTTTCTCCAGGAACTGTTTGACATTGATTGTCCGAGTGTTCCACTCATCATTTGCAGTTTCTGTGAAAGCTGAGTGGATGCATACCGTCAAATGACCTGTCAGCAAATAAACCAGGCATGCCGTATCTAGTTCCTCGGGTTTTGGCATGTTGCGACCAAGTAACGAAAGTTTTTGAGCTCGAACTGCAAATAGAATCGAGGACAAGATGATGTGTTGTTTGGATCTGATGGAAAAGACCATGAGGACTGTTTGTCTTTCGTCCCTAAGTTTACCGTTTACGCGTTTGTTTGAAGCCAAAAAAAAAGTACATTTCCCTTGCACTTCGAACAGAAATCAACAAGACCTTATGAGAAGATGCAATGAAAGCTAGAAATTCTCTGCAAGAAGCTTATTCTGAGTCAGTAGCCACGATAAAGAAACGAAACATGTTTCAGCAGACACAGCAGAACAACTCTCTGATCGTTTCTTCCGTCTGTGTGCAAACGGAAACCTTGTCTAATTAAGCTTCATGTAAATTCTACAATGAAGCAAAAATGCTTTTCCCAGCATTCATTAATTTCTCGTTGAAAACGAGACAAAATGATTGTGCAGGGCAGCTAAGAGGTAACATGATGAAACAAACAGCTTGTACATATGATTTTTATTTCCAATCGTATAGCAAATATATAATCCTGCCATAGTTGTGTTGATCTGAAGCCCGATCACTCGCTGTTGAAGAGCCCTGCTTTGGAGCAAAACCAAATGGACATCGTAATGATAAATCTCTTGCATTTCATGATTGCCACGGCCACCATGACTTCTGTGACGTGCCCCATCGTACATCTCTTCTTCGATGTTCATAGTGGTGCCATGGAGGGTTCGGCTTGCTCTTTCTCCGGTATCTGACCAAAGGTCGGAAACTGTTTTCGGCAATGCACTTCACTCGATTGATGTTTTTTTGGGGTTCAGGTCGATCATGTTCATGATTCTCAATCGAAACCGTGTCTTTTCCAAGGTGAGCGGTCTCATCTTTTCCGGGTCTTTTTGTCTCTTTCTCAATCATCATTTTTGCTTCAAGCTCTTTGTTTGCGGAAGGCGAGATTTTCCCTAAACTCAGCAAAGGCAATCCTTTTGAGCTGCCAGGAGATTCTCTGCATGCATCTTCCGAAGATTCATCCACATTGCAGCTTCCTCATCTCCGTCGAACATGTCGTATTCTTCTAACAAAGGTTCATATTCTTCATCAAATGGGCTTTTCAAGGAAGGTTCCTTTGCAGTCCTCGATTGTTTTGTTTTGAGTGTTTCCAGATCATCCATTACCGGAATCTCCGACTCACACTCTACTCCAACTTCATTTTCTTTGTCTTTTTGAGTCTTTCCATCTGATTCCGTGAACAGTTTCTCGGTCACTGTGACCCAGATCATTCTTCTGTTGATGGCCCTTGAATGATCTTTGTTCTCAGTTTCCTTGGAAAAAAGGTATGCCGTTCATAATTTGTTAGAAATATTCTGACAGTATCAGCAGGAATAAAACCATCCTCATGGCGGCATTTCACGGCTCTTTCCGATTTGACGTCGAGAAATGACTTCACCTCGTCAACTGAGAAGTTCTGCAGTGTGACGTCGTCGAAAAGAATCGACTCTTTTCCTGTGAAAAGCAATGATTTCACAGTATCCAAACTGTCCACAAAGAAGTACTTTCCCATTGAGGCCAATATTGCCTTTGCCATTTCTGTCTTTCCAAGTCCTCCCTCGCCTTGGATGATAAGAGCCATTTCACCTTTGAAGTGTTCCATCCAAACACGAATTGTGTCCGGGATGTTGAAAGCAGATAATGGATATTTGCTTGTAGCTTTCGAGGTGTCTAAAAAGACATCGTCCCGGAATTGGGCCATGTGTGCCTTATTGCATTTCTGGATTTGTTTGGCCACAGCCGCCGTTCCACCATAGTTCCACAGAGTTGGATTGCCTGCTTCTTTCTCCTTACAAGCCAACACCCAGAACTCTTGTTCGTTTGTGATTTTGTGGTGTAGGACGTAGTCGGAAATTCGGAGAAATCGAGCACTCTCCTTCTTTTTCTTCATCGGTCCTGATGTGTACCATCGCCATTGTTGCTTTCTTCCTTCCATTGCATCCTATTTTCTTCCGCTCTTTTTTTCAAGTAGTCCTCTTCGGTGAGCTGCATCTTCTTCAGCATGTCTTCTTTTGTCATTCTTGTCGGCCAGAATAATGGAGTGGGGTCTAAATGTACGGGTAGCTTCACAGCAGAGTCTGTGAGCACGTACTTTACCATTTGGTACCAGCCTTTCCTCGGATACGACATGTGTCCATGTAGCCCGTAGTGTTGAGCAAGTGTGTTGGACACCCCTTTGTGGGCAAAGTTTGCAGACCTCTTGAAACAAACGTGGTAGTGCGTTTCGTGTGCACTGCCATCCGGCATAAGCTTCTTGTGTGGTTCGTAAACCACTATCATCTGCCTCAATTTCCCCATCAGCTGGCACTTGTTCAAAGCATCCAAAAAGTTTTTTTCGAGCTCCTCTCTGCTGATGTCTCTTGGAATCAGTCATTTTTCTTCTTTCTTTCTTCATAAGTTTTCAAATACGATCTCGGTGTGGGGAAGGTCCACATCATGACTCATGATCTGTGTTCCGTTTTCAGAGTCTTTTCTTCCTCATTTTCAGAGGAATCGTATTGACAAAGGACATATGAAGAATCATCCTTTTGTTGAGCAGCTTGCTCTTCATTCTGAGTAATCGGAACTAAGGATGTCTGCAGATATGGCTCAGAGGGAGACGAGGACATGAAATCTACGTTCTTTCAATTCAGTAGAATCGCTGTTTGTATTATTGTTTCCGACGTATATATATATATTATATCGTATAAATATGTCTGGATGATGCGAATGTGAATGCGATATTCTGTTTGAACTGCCGTGCTGCAAAGACGGATCATAGTTCAGTTCTAAGCTTATGCAAAATGTTTCAAATATGCTGTTTCACTATGCTGCGCGTTAATTTTCTTGCGCTCACAATGCAGTTTGTGCAAAAGAATGCATGGTGATCTTCATTCGATCACAGGACTTGCCTGAATTACTAGACAATGTGCACGCAATCACTCGCTCTTCATTTGTAACATCTTGGAGATTTTCTGGCTGACGATGACTTTGCCTCCATAGTTCCACAAGGCATGGTTACCTGCATCTTTTTCTCTGCCAGCAATTTTCCAAAACTCGTTTTCATTGGTGATGCCATTTTGTTTTGCAATCTCCACGAAATCCGCAAATTTCAGCGTCCTTCTTCTCTTCAGCTGTCGCTGCTCCAAGGTTGGTTTTCCTCGTTTCGATGTGCACTGTTTATGCGACATTGCTTGATCCTGCCATTGCTGAACCACCTGACTCTTGGTCTGCCACATGTGCGGCCAAAATAAAGGGATCTTGTCTTCGGCCACCTCTTTTCGCTTTGTTTTGCAATCCAGAACATACTGTACAAGACTTCGCCAATTTTTCTCAGGATGGCTCATGGAACCTCGGCATCCCCTTTTTTGGGCAAGCAGTGTATTAATGTCGTCACTCGCAAAAGAAGTTTTCGTCTTGAAAATAACACGAAATTGAAATCCGTAATGGTTGAGTAGTGGCTCTTTGACCACAACGAGTTGCTCTAGAATGGAGCCGTGTCCAAGTTCCGACATAGCAGTTCGAAACATTTCACATATGTCGTTCCTCGAGAAATCTTCTGGAACATACTGACACTGATCCTTTCGTTCAGCTGCATTCTGCAAATAATCTTGTGGCGTTGTGAAGGTCCACATATGACAACATGCACGGTGACGAGAATTAGCAGAAGTCATCCGTGACAAATCACATGCAAAATGAACGTGCTGCCTTCGAGACGAAAAAACGACGGCGGGGAAATGTGTCGGAAATGTTCGTGATAAAGTGAGCGCATGAAGTTGCATGATTCAGGTTTAATTCAAGAACAAATCCACAACAATATATCAACAAAGCGTGACTCAAGGTTTGATGAATAGCAGAACACTAAGAAAGCTAAGAATTTCCAATTACATGCAAGCCAAATATTGCTTATGAACTTCTACTGTCGACGACCTCTTTTTCTTCTACGCCCCAGGTCGAACATACAGAGACAACTACATCTGATGCAGACGTATTGTCTCACCCACATTGACACGAGAAATTGTGTACATAACCCCGTTATTTGAAAAAAGCAAATGTATCATCCAGATGCGCTTGGAATATTCTGGCCTTTTTTTTGGCCAATGCAATTAGTCTGTTTGTTTTAATAGTCTCTTGGAGCAACCTTTTTTCTTGTTCTTTTTTTTCAGAAAAAGCTCGATCTTTTTCGTCTTTCAAAAGCTTGCATCTTTCGAACAGTTGCGTTGGACTCCACATCTGATCTCCAATCTTTATTGTCTCTGTTGATTCCTGGGCTGGTATGCTCAGCTTCCTTTTTTGATATTCTTCCATAAAAATTCGAGCACGAGTTTGTGAATCAATGCATCTATTGGGAACAGTTTCAGCAAATTTGCTTGCTGCTGTACTGGAGAACTTAGCACTGTTCTGACGTTTGTCAATGTCGGCAATGAGTGCTTCAATCTGTTTTTCTTCGTCTTCAACAGCTTCTCTTTTCTGTCGCAGTGCCCGCAGCTGTTTCAGGCTCTGTCGTCTAATGTCATCTTGGCTCTGACAAGATTCCAATTTTCTTTTTTCCAGTGCTGAACCATTGTTCAAATTCTGCTTGGTTGATGACATGTTGTCGAGATGTTCCACAATGTCAGTCAGATTCTCAATGTCGAGGTCAATCACCTGCAACAATTCGGTCAACACTGTTGCTAGAGCTTTCCCAACCTGACTGAAGAGTGTGTCATCACAGCGATGTTGCACATTTCTCAAATCTTCTTCTGCGTTCCACTCTGGAGGCAGTACGTTCCCATTGTCGGACAGAAGTTTTTGCCAAATTGTTGTAACCTCCTTCATGGACTTGGATAAAACTGCCAACTGGTGTACATCCTCCAGTGTAAGCTGCTTCTTCAAGAGTTTCACCAAACCAATGAATGATCTGGCAGATTCTGGCGTGCCGCTTGGTAACTTAGATGTCATAAGATGTGGCATGGCGAATAGAGCAATGCTGCGTAATGCCAATAAAAACAGTCTGCTGCTTTCTAGTTGAAATGATAAAGGACGACTTCTTGAGATCGTTGATAACATAAAAGCGCATAGTTGCATCTTGTGTTAAGTACGCATTTCATTTCCTGAATCAAATAAAAGAAAAATTGCACAGAACATCTCCTTGAGCCGAACGAGGAAGAATGAAGAATTGGAGTCACTTTTCTCAATCTGATGAGTAAAACATTGAAATGAATTACAATCCGGTCTTTCTTTTTCTGCCCGAATGCTGAGAAAATACTTCTGAGAAGATGATCATCCCATGATCAAGCCCCCTAACTAATCCTTTTGAAACATTTCAAGCATATGCCGTCTCTTTGTGGTATCCTTCTGTCCTCATCGTTTCTGCTGTGCCATGGCATCTCTGCGGGCCAAAGCTGCAGCCCTATTAGCTGCTATTCTTGCTTCCGTCTCTCTGCGACATTTTTCAAACAATTCAATTTCTTCAGGTCTGTACCATTTTCCGTTCATCCACCTTTTCTTTCCTGGAGATACTTCATATCTGGGTTGGAACTTGGCATGATAGTCGTTTTTCGGCTTTTTCATCTCGGGTGTGTCTCCTCGGAATAAATCAGCTGGTTTGGGAGCTCCATCCACATAGTGCGAGCTGGAAGATTCTCGACATGTCGCCACAAGTTTGGCTTCATCACGTTCGCATTGTTTTTTGACCTCTCTGATCTCTTGCAGACGCATGATGTGCTGTTGTTTGAGTTTCTCCTGTTCAGCCTTCTCAGCATTTTCTTTCTCCTTCAGCGCCTCTGCTTCCCTAGCTTTTCTCGCTTCCTCCTCTTGGACCCAGTCCAAGAGCTCGAAGTCTCTCACATGCTTTGCTGCAACAATGCATTCCAGTGCAGTTTCGATGATCTCCCAATCGCAGGCAGCCAAAGTACCCACTTCGAACACTTCGACAAAAATGATTGCGAAGGCATTGGCCAAGCTACCAAATTTAGTTTGGTCCACATTCTTGCTCAATGATGCTCGAACTGAATTTCGTGGTTTTGTAGTGGCTCCAGTCTCTCTGGTGATCTCATTGGAGATGTTTTTCATTAACTTCACCGTTCCTCCACGTCACCCAGTGATAATTGCAGCTCCAAGTTTTTGATTAGAGAGACCAAGCAACCGGCATCTGCTGGACTCATGTTTGTAGGTTCTACAAGCTCCAAGTTCTTGTTTTAAACGTCTTTCTACGAAGAAATGCATATTTTGCAAATATAATTGTTTGCTGCATGTCTGTTTGTTTTTGAAACAAAAAAAGTGTGTTATGTCTCTTGTCTGCAACCAAATCACGGACGAACCGATCTTCGACTCTGCAGGCAAGAGAAATACGTTCCTACGAAACAATTGTATAATTGTAGAACGAGTGAATAATGGAAAACAAATAATGGAAAAGAGGATATTAAGCATAATCATTCAAATTTCAGGACCTGAAGCCAAAAGACACGTCGTACACAAGATAGCATATTTTTTCACAACCATTCAAATGTTACGAGATTAATGACACGCAGTGCAACGCTCAAGCTCTTTTTGCTATTCATGCAAGCGACGACTCAGTTCTGGTTTTGAAAAGCAAGAGAAATCATTTCTCTTCTCTGCGGACAAATCACGAACAATCCTCGATCATCGATTCTGCTGACAAGAGAAGTGCATCAATCGTCCATTGGGAGTTGATGTGAGAAGACTTAAAGAGGTAACGCAAGACAAAGCTGACTACTCTTTGATAGCTGACTGGAGATTCTTTGATTGCCAGCACTCACTCATTCGATTGAGCACCGTCACTGGTTCTGTTCACATGTTCCTCACTATTCACTGTCTCATTGGGCTCGACATTCTCAGCAGATAAATCTTCAGCCGCATCTCCATTTTGATCCTGAGTAGAATTAGGGTCTTCACTTCGTTGGGTTTGACGTTCACGTAGAAGCCATGAAAGGTCCTCATCGTGCAAATTGTGAGCAGCTTTCATGAGACGTCTTTTCTTCTGCTGTTGCACCTTCACCGTTTTATTCATCTCTTTGAGATCTTGTTTTAGCTGTTGCTTTTTGGCTTTTAGTGCATCAAGGTCTTGGATCGCAATGACTTTGCGAGGACGGGCTCGTGGCTTCGCCGCTGCCGAACTAGCCATACAGAATGAGTCGAGAGATGCCTGCGAGGTCCAAAAGCAGCTATCAACTGTAAGCCAAATTTCTGTCATTTGATTTTGTTCCCCCGATTGTGCTTTGTTCGTCTTGATTGTTTCATCAATCAATCTCCGTTCTTGCCTAATCTTTTCAGCGTAAGCTCGATCTTTTTCGGCTTTGAGGATCTTGCATCTTTCAAACAGCTGGGTTGGATTGCACATCGAAATTTCAATCTTATTCGTCTCCTGCGATGTCATGGCTGAGATGTCCAACTGCCAGGCCATTTTTTCTCATATTCTTCCATAAAAATTCGAGCTCGAGTTTTGGAATCAATACATTTGTTCGGCACGATTCCTGCAACTTTGGTGGGGGTCGGACTGGAAGAATGGCATCAATTATTCTTTGAATCCGTAGTTCTTCGGCATCAAATTCTTTCTTGCGTTGTCTCAGTAGCTCCAACTCTTCCAAGCTCAGTCGCCTAACCTCATCTTGGTTGCGACAAGAGGCCAGGTTTTCTTTTTCCTGCTGTCTGGCCTGTTCCTGTTGTTGCTCTGCACGATCATGGTCTAGTTCCTCCTTCACGGTAAAGGTGTTCTTCAGATGTCTTTCAATTTCTGTAAGATTTTGAATGTCGAGGTCAATCACCTGCAACAAGTCTGTCAACACTGTTGCTACGGCTCGACCAACCTGACTGAAAAGTTTGTCGTCGCAACGATAGAAAACATGCTTTAAATCCTGTTCTGCATTCCACTCTGGCGGCAGTGTGTTCCCATTGTTGGCAAGGAGTTTCTGCCAAATCATGGTAACTTCGATCATCGACTTTGCTAAAATGTCAAGTTGCTGTGCATCTTCCAGTGAAAGATTGGTCTCCAGAATCTTCAGCAACCTGATGAATGATCTAGCAGACTCTGGCGTTCCACAAGGCAGCTTCGACATCATGGCGTTTGGCATCGTGACTGAGAAATGCTGACAGTACAACTCATGCCGCACTGTGCTGCTGTCCTTATCAACCGATTGTGGACACCTTCGTTCACACGATTGATGAGCTAAAACAATGAGCAGAAATGTTATTGATGCAGCTAGTTCCAGCATGCAGAAGACGACATCTCTTAACATCCAATACAAAAACAAGCCAATACAAAAGGGCATGGTCTGGAGCCGTGCTGACAGGATTTGAGCAGATGAGACCCTTGAGACAAACTCATGACTGAAAGGTAGAAATACGATCTTTATGCTCAAGCTGCAATGTTTGCCCAGCAATTTCCACACTCAAACATACCTTTTCTTCTTGAATGCGAAGCTGAACGCATGATTTTGAGAAGGTGATCATCCTAAGATCAATTCCCCTGACCCCTTTTAAACAATTGAACAATAAACCGCGTCTTTGCGGACTCCAGCTGATCTCATCCCTTCTGTTGTTGTTGTCCAATTTGACATGACAGGTGATTTCTACGTTACACATCTGAAATTTGATACTTGACATCTGAAACTGGAAACCAATATATGTGGGTTACCAGCTATTATGTTGCACCATTTGTGGAAGTTTGGACCCTTGTGGGTGCAACTTGGCATTGGAGCGACCTGACTTTCATTGAGCCTTCAGTGGTGAAACTGGACTGTGGGAAGGTGTCTGTATCAGACATAAGTAGTTTCAATATTGCTTTGTGGTATGAGAAGCTGCATGAGCTGATCTGAGATGTCGACCAGTGAGTCTGAGTGGATCTACTTGGAGATTGATTCGTTTTTGAGTACAGCTTGGAGCGTTAGTTTGCTTTATGACTGAGGACGAATGCTTCTAGAAGCATTCGCTATGCAATTGAGTCGAGATACTATGATTCCATCGATCTCGGGAGGACTTTGACTTCTTGAAGGAGTATGAATCCAACTGAGATGGTTGGGGATCACTTATTGCAATTCTCGACATTGCTTCGTACATCTGAGATGTTGGTGAAGCCTATTGGATTGCCTCTTGTGAGTACGTGAGATACTTCGGCATTGTGAGGACAATGCCTACGTATCTTATTTGAGGTACTCCGGCATTGTGAGGACAATGCCTACGTACCTTATTTGAGATACTCCGGTATTGTGAGGACAATGCCTACGTATCTTCCTTGGCCTCTGGATATTTGATCTGGAAAGCTGCATTATGATCTTTATGCTTGTGACTTGTTGCTGACTTTTGGTTATGACAGTGAGCGAACTACTTTAGCGCTATGACTGTTTATGACTGGATATTGGCTGAGAGGTCGAGCAGAACATTATACTCTCCTCGAAGGTTTGGAACTATGAGAAGACATCTCTGTGTGAAGAACTGTTTTGGAGATGGAACATGAGGTTCCCATGTTGTTCTGTATTGCAAGAGGATTTTGTAAAGGAATTTGAATGAATCATCTCGTTCTTGAATAGCCGTGTGACTAGTCTAGACGTTTGGTAGAGACTAGTAACACCGGCTAGCTGGTTATTTGCATTTGAACGAGAACCAGTTTGACTTGAGAACTTTTGGAAATGTTTCTGACGTTTTTGTGACCAGGTGATTTGTATATCATAGCAGTTTGGAATTGTTTCAACAACCTTTGAGGGAAGGTTGTGTATCGGAAACCTGGAATCGAGTTTCCCAGTTGAGACATCGGCTCAAGGGAGTGGTGTCAAGTGTTCCGAAGAGAACTGAACTGCAGTGTCACCTAGGGCACTTGAAACAGTAGCCACACTGGAACATCTTGCTTCCTTTCTTTGTTTGTGGGCTGTGGCTGTGTGCCTGCCCTGGTTCTTGTTGACCTGTTCCGTTGTGTGTGGCGTCTGGAGAGAAAAGAAGGAGTCTGACGTGCACTTAGGAGTCGGGGTGGAACAAGTTCCTTTATTTGACATTGCAGAGAAGTAAGTAACTGCGGAGTCGCAACCACAGTAGGTGTTTGCGTCTGTCGTAGTGATTTTATGACAGCGTCGATTTGGGTACACGAGAGGTGTACTTGGGTTTACGTTTTTCACATGGTAGCGGAGCCCTGAAGAGGGCTACCTACACCATCTTCCGCTGACCCTTGTTTGTGACAAGATGCTAAGGACGTCATCTAAGGTGAGATTGGGATCTTAGGTATTGGAGCTCCATGATCTGGACGCAGAGGCAGTGATGAGCTCGTACGAAGGTGCTCCTGTTTCACAGGAGGTGCTGGTCTGAAGGTATAAGGTCACTAGGGAGTGTGGAATTGGTTGAAGTCTGTTTGGTTTCAGGTGACTTTGGGATCCTGTTTTAGTTTTGTACAGATTTCTACGGATCATGAGGATCGTGGGACTGTTTTATTTGGACGACTCTTCGTTTGCAAGTTGTGCAAGATTCGGCAGGGTTTGTTCTTGGTAGGCTGGACAGAAGTGGATCCATAGTAAGCTGTCGACAGCGGTACCTGTAGGAGAACATACACTGTTAGTCAGCCCTGGGCAGGACGCATGACTTGGACAGAGGAGTTGAGTTTGTGGTGACAGTGGATTCTGTCAGAGTGAGTTCTTATTTTTACCTTGTGTAGGTGCGTAGTCTGTGGAAGACGTCCATGTGGTCTTGGCAGTATTCTGGTAGGGGTCTGTGTCATGGTGTGACGTATTGCTAGCGTAGGGTCACAAGTGCGAGGCTACGCTGGAGTATCTGAAGATGTTTGCATGGATGGAGCGTTCCTGGACGTAGGAATTTCGTTTCGGCAGTAGAAAGTGACAGTAGGTGTCCTACCGTCACCTTCTACTGCAGGGTTGTTTCTTGGAATTCCCTGAGGGTGGATAGCAGATTGGCAAGTTCGACATCCTCGGACACTGAGGTAGATCAAGGTGCAAAGGTTGGGAACTGATGGTGTCAGGTGCATGGTTCTTGCAAACAACTTAGGCACGTCTTGGGTCTTGAGCTCAGTTGGTATTTTTGAGGTGTGATGGGAGAAGGTGTATCAGGTGGCTGGGATAGGTATGTAGAGAACGCTTTCTGTGTTGTCATGGCAGTGTTACTCGACTTGAAGGTAGATTTGATTTGAGCCCAATACGCGTGAAACTTTGTTGTTGGAGTACACTGGGTGATTGAAAGGTAGGAGACATGCCTGGTCCCTGATGACACTAGATTTGGTTCAAGGTAGAAGTCTGGCAGCCATGCCCGATCAGGGAGATAAAGCTGAGGAGCCAGCTACTGCAACGTTGTGTGAGAAGCGGCCAGTCCAGAAGAACCTCAAGAAGAAGGACCCAGCCTCTAGATCGGCGAAGCGCCGCCCATTTCCTGTGGACGCAGCCACTGCGCCAGTTGCCATCAAGGTAGAAGACGGCGCAGCAGGGATACGGCGGCAGCTGCCACCAGTCGATGCCGCAGCAGACGGCGCAGCAGGGATTCGGCGGCATCTGCCACCAATCGATGCCGCAGCAGAGGCGACATCGAAGAAGGAGGATCCTAGTAACTGCACTGTCGATGTGGATGACGATCTATCAGATGTCAGCGATATCCATGAATTGACGGCTGAAGAGGAGCTGCTGAAGGCAGTTGGGTTAGATGAGTCGAAGTAGGACATGGTGTGCCGTAGACGTTAGCAGAAGTAGCTTTAGTGCTGTGTGGATGGCCGGTTATGTAGAAAATGACTCGTTTAGCTTTGTTTTGGATGCAAGAGCTTGAAACGTTGAACTGTTTGTGACCTAGAGGTGTATAAGGTCGTTGGCTGTGAAGGGTAAAGCTGAAAGCGACAGAGAAAGCCGTTGGGTCAGTTCTGTGCTGTCTGCACATGAGAAGTGTTGAAGTTTTTGGGTTTCCAAGAATATGAGCTTTGGATGAACTTCCATTCATGTTTCCGCAGCTGTTTGTGACTGTTTTGTGTCAAGAGTTCTGAGACCGTGGCTGTGCGTCCGTGTTTCAAGCATGGAGTCGATCAAGCTCTGGATTGCTTTGACGCCTAAGCAGCTGGAAGAGTTGAACAAGGGCAATGAAGTGTTTCCAGATGAATACTCCGGCCGTTTTGGTCTACGTTTGGGACCTAAGGAGGCTGTGGATCGTGCCCAGTACTTTATGGATTGGACACCTGAAGGTTTGAAGGGTGAGTTCCATCAGAAAGACTATGCGGTGATGAAAATGGAAGTCTTTGCGCTCGGATACCTTGTGAAAGTTGAGAGTGGAGTCTTGGAGAAGACCAAGCCCACTGAGTATTGCTGGCATGGACCTGTGAAGTGCGAGGAGTGGGATAGCAACGGGCGCTTGTTGTACCGCATTAGTGAGATGGCTGTCAAGTTCATTTAACTGATCAGGGTCCAAGTGTAGCGATCGGGCAGACCATGGAGTATTAGGAATAGTTTTTGAATCCTACTTTGAAATGCGGAAGGAAAAGAAGAAAGAGCTCCTTTGGCAGCCTGGAGGGTCTGTGTTGCTCATGGGATGAACGAACAGTTTGTATTGCTGTAGGGAGACTGTGACTTCGGATCGTCGTTGTAGTTGTGATCTGAAGATGGCAGAGTTCTTGATTTGTTTTTGTTTTCAAAATATGAGATGACAAAATGCATTGAAACGTTGAAACTGACCTCAATGCTAAGCATGGGACATGTTTGGACTTGTTGTGGACTGCGTCACATGTTTGCATTATTTGTGCATCAGTACCGCGAAGCCATTTGTTTTGCTGAATGAGAGTGTGAGTATCTGGAGTGGTACCGTTATGCTCCTTCATGTCACGAGATGGAGATTCGACCAGTGTACGCTTCCACTTGGAACAGGTGCTCATTTGGATGCCATTTCGATGAGACTGCATTGGTCTTCGGTAGCCATCGAGATTCTGGTTTTTGGGTAAGCTGGGAATGTTCTGAGATGGAGAGTATTTCATTGGATGCAATTTCAGTGACATTGCGTTTCTGACCTATGCTATTGTGGGAATCTGCATTTTCAATGAGAGGGTTGAACATTGGTCTACTCATGAAGATCCCGACCGAGAATCTCGATCAGGATATCCATGAGTGAGCTGTAGATTATTGTAATTATGGTTTCAACGTCAGTTGTGACTTTCAACTTCCACTGCTGCATCTGAGTGCGGCGACAGTCCTACGTGGAAGGCTACAGTTCCTAGGCCCAGTTGCGTGATCCATTGCAGAATAATGGAAAATGCGGTCTGAGCATTTGCAATTGTTGGTTGGCACATTTCAGTTTTGATGCAGTCATGTTGTTTTGGTTTTAGAAGAAACGGAAACACACGAAACGAAGTAAACCATGAAAACACAAACAATTTTGAGTATTTGTGCATGCTGCTTGTTTTTTTTGCAGTTAGGTTATTATTTGTATATTTGTCAGTTGACGAGTGCAGTTTTTTGTGAAATGACTTGTTGGAGGGTTATGGCCAAACCACGACGACATCTTCATTTCCAGAATAATTGCATGTCTGTTAATCGGTTTTTGTGCTTGTGCTGCATACAACAGGGAATGCACAGTGAACTCACGAGAACTTGTTGTAGTTTTGGGGATAGTGACTGTTTTGGTGGTTTGTAGAGAGAAGGACAGTTAGGTTGTCCTTGATTTTGCTGCTTTGGAAGTGAGGCCAGATTGTGTTGCATGTTGGAACTTGTGATACTGGTTCGCGAAATTCTGGTATGCTGGTGGCGTCCAGAATTTTGGGAAACAGTCTTGTGAATGATTTGTGTTGTTTAGTGACTTGCGTTGTTTGGCATGTCTCTCATGTTGGTATGATGGAAATGGAAGAATGCGGCTCTACCTTCAACAGGGATTGTCCGCCCGTGTCGTTCAAGCCTTGCATCGTAGACTCGAAAGGGCCGTTAGCATGGCAACTGAAGGTGGATCCCACAGCGCAGCAGCTGAAGGTGAACCCCACGTCAATGGTGTGCCAGCTGAAGGTGAAAGCCGTGGCAATGATGCGGGAGGAGACCGGGCTGACAGATCGAGATCACCAACTAGGGCTGCGTTTGACTCCCCTGGAACCGCGTTGGGAGCCTCTGGAATTCCAGATGCAGGAGAACGTGAGGTGGAAGTCATTGAGGACACCACTGCTGGGGATCTCGAGATTTCGGTGAAGAAGTCTTCAAAGGCCTTGGCGCAGAGTATCCTTGCGTGCTCTCGCCAAATTGCAGCCATGGGGGCAGACCTGAACCAGGCCATGGAAGGGTATAATGAAGGACGCCTGGAATTGGTGAAAAGCCTGGGAAGTATCAAAGAGCAGCTTGCTCTTCATGCACATGCGGCAACGGCGATGAGTAGTACTGTTACTCATCAAAGCAACGAGGTGAAGAAGCTGCTCGCTGCTTTCGACAAGTTCAGTTCCATAGCCAAATGGTCGTTGAGAGGCAACAATACCCTTGAAGATAACATTGGCTCTGTGAAAGAAGAAGTGGGAAATCGAGGGGAGAAAATAGAGCAGGCCGTCAAGGCAGGCCTTGGGGACATCAAGGAAGGCCTTGTGGAGGTCGCCGGACTCCTTCGAAATCTCATCAGGGTGATTGGAGAAAAGGATGAACCAGATCCTTCGACGGGCCCGGGAATGCCGATGGCTGATAGGATGGAAGGTTATCCACCCTTCCCGCTTCCGAATTATCCAAGCGGAGTTGGACCAATGGGATCCCCTGCCACCCCTGGTATGGTTGGAATGACTGGGAGTCCGATTCCGCCATCCGTGCCTGAACATGCCCCGAAGGGGGCGTCTGGACATGGATCCGCTGCAAGCGGGCTGCCAGGGCACGGAGGCCCAGGAGCCTCGGCACATGGAGTGCCGACAAATATGCAGCCACCACAGGTGCCACCTAGTGCACCTCCTGCAGGGCCATCAGGGGCTATGCCACCTGGAGTGATGGCACCGCCTCCACTGCCTGAGTCCCTGTTTGTGGGCTTCTGCCCGGTCAACCCTGGAGAGCAGAGGCCGACCGTGTCTTTCCATCCGGGACTGAAGACGCCAAGTCAACGGCAAGGGGCTATCATGTCCAGGGATGCAACCAGCGGTGAAGTCCGCTCGTTATCCCCTACACCATACAAGGGAGCCCAAGTGAGTGCCCTCACTTCGCTTTGAGCACCAGGCGGCATAGCTATGTTGCGTGATGGGCAACAACAATGTCGTCGGGTATACCAATAGAGACGCTGGTGCCGCCCCTGAGATGACGTTTTTGAGAGAGGCCTGAATTTTTTTGGTGAAGGAGTAGCAGTTTTCTTTGCGCCAGAGAGAATAGCTAGTTTCAGCTAGCTCGAGGTTCACTCTGGTGCCCCATTGCTATGAATGTTTCTGAGATTCAGACCGACTGCACTGCAAAAGGGGGTGAGCCTACAAGGTTTGATAGTGCTTGGAATGAATCAGCTTTGGATTGGAACGGTGTCATGTTTGCGTTGTCGTTGAACTTGCTTGTGAACTTGGACATGTTTGTGAACTTGGTCATGAACTTGAGCATGTTTGTGAATTTGTTGTGAACTTGTGCATCGTGATAGATTCATTGTTGAATGTGGTTTGTGTGTTTATCTGCCGCCGTTTTCCAAATGATGACAAGGCCAGACCTGATTCTTAATTTAGAAGAATCAAAGTAGGTCCAGGCCACACGTCTGATGGAAACCCTTGGAAGGTTTTGTTTGTGGAAGTTGAGCGTCTTGTGATTGATTTGATTGTGATGTCAGTGGATTGGACATCCCTGACTTGAGATACATGTCAGTGTTGTTGAGATTGCCTTTGATAGGTTTGCGCATCTTGATGTCAGAGGAATGGATTTCCCTGGCGGTGTGAACATGTTCTTAGGTAGTTGTTTTTATTTGTTTGAACATGCAATAGATCAACTTTTATGATGGCCAGAATTCATTTGAGGTTTTTTGAGGTTGATGGACTTCATCTCAAAAGGGGGATAAGGTCCAGCCTTGGAAGTTTGCCCTGAGCTTAGTGCATCTCATGCCTAGCGTGCCCGAAACTTAGAACGCTTGGTATCTAAGGTGTTCCAAGCTTAGTGTATCTAGCCTATAGCTTGTCTGAGACCGAGTTTGCCTGGTGCATTAATGTATTCGTGTTCAAAACTTTGATACCACGAATATGGTTTTGGACTGTGAGTAGTTGAGGCTGATGACAGTTTTGCTTGTCTGACGCTTTTATCTTCCATTGGAGGATGCGGATTAGCTGAAACAGTCGGCCTTGGTTTTGTGTTGACTCCGACAGTGCTTCGTCTGTCTCCGTCTTGGATCTCGTGTGTGTGTTGTTGGTGTTTGTTGTTTGTTTTAGGGATCCACAAACAGCACCGTAGTTGATCGTGAATTGACGCCATGGTCTCTTTGATCAGTTGATGGATTCTGGACTGATGATGTTGACTAATCTTGAAGATTGATGGGAGCTGTACCCATGGAAACGTCTATGGAGTATTGCTGACATCAGCATTGACGATGGTTGTGGATATGGATGGATTGTCTATTTAAGATGAGCGAAGCGTTGGAGGAACAACCGTCTATCTCTTGAGGATCAGGTGATTTTCGAGGACAGTTATATTTTTTGGAAACTTCGAATGCATCAGAAGAGTTTATACTTCATTTTCCTGTTGAGATGCTTGGAGCGTCGAAGTCTCCTGACGAATACGATGTACTCTGTGAGCTTGAGGTCAAGCTCACAGAATACATTGCATCTGAGTATGTATAGAGAGAGAAATGAATGTCATGTCGAAAGGGGGTGTGGAAGTTTGGACCCTTGTGGGTGCAACTTGGCATTGGAGCGACCTGACTTTCATTGAGCCTTCAGTGGTGAAACTGGACTATGGGAAGGTGTCTGTATCAGACATAAGTAGTTTCAATATTGCTTTGTAGTATGAGAAGCTGCATGAGCTGATCTGAGATGTCGACCAGTGAGTCTGAGTGGATCTACTTGGAGATTGATTCTCCTTTGAGTACAGCTTGAAGCGTTAGTTTGCTTTATGATAGTGGACGAATGCTTCCAGAAGCATTCGCTATGCAGTTGAGTCGAGATACTATGATTCCATCGATCTCGGAAGGACTTTGACTTCTTGAAGGAGTATGAATCCAACTGAGATGGTTGGGGATCACTTATTGCAATTCTCGACATTGCTTCGTACATCTGAGATGTTGGTGAAGCCTATTGGATTGCCTTTTGTGAGTACGTGAGATACTCCGGCATTGTGAGGACAATGCCTACGTATCTTATTTGAGGTACTCCGGCATTGTGAGGACAATGCCTACGTACCTTATTTGAGATACTCCGGTATTGTGAGGACAATGCCTACGTATCTTCCTTGGCCTCTGGATATTTGATCTGGAAAGCTGCATTATGATCTTTATGCTTGTGACTTGTTGCTGACTTTTGGTTATGACAGTGAGCGAACTACTTTAGCGCTATGACTGTTTATGACTGGATATTGGCTGAGAGGTCGAGCAGAACATTATACTCTCCTCGAAGGTCTCATCTCTGTTGAAGAACTGTGAGATGGAACATGAGGTTCCCATGTTGTTCTGTATTGCAAGAGGATTTTGTAAAGGAATTTGAATGAATCATCTCGTTCTTGAATAGCCGTGTGACTAGTCTAGACGTTTGGTAGAGACTAGTAACACCGGCTAGCTGGTTATTTGCATTTGAACGAGAACCAGTTTGACTTGAGAACTTTTGGAAATGTTTCTGACGTTTTTGTGACCAGGTGATTTGTATATCATAGCAGTTTGGAATTGTTTCAACAACCTTTGAGGGAAGGTTGTGTATCGGAAACCTGGAATCGAGTTTCCCAGTTGAGACATCGGCTCAAGGGAGTGGTGTCAAGTGTTCCGAAGAGAACTGAACTGCAGTGTCACCTAGGGCACTTGAAACAGTAGCCACACTGGAACATCTTGCTTCCTTTCTTTGTTTGTGGGCTGTGGCTGTGTGCCTGCCCTGGTTCTTGTTGACCTGTTCCGTTGTGTGTGGCGTCTGGAGAGAAAAGAAGGAGTCTGACGTGCACTTAGGAGTCGGGGTGGAACAAGTTCCTTTATTTGACATTGCAGAGAAGTAAGTAACTGCGGAGTCGCAACCACAGTAGGTGTTTGCGTCTGTCGTAGTGATTTTATGACAGCGTCGATTTGGGTACACGAGAGGTGTACTTGGGTTTACGTTTTTCACACCATTTCACTTTCTTTATCCTGTCCTGTGCAGGTGGAAGAGCGGTGAATCGGCCTGGAAGGTTGCAATGAGGAGATCTTTCAGGTTTTCATTTTGCTTTTCTCTTATCGGTCAGTAGCATGTGCCAATTTTAAATCAAGCTACTGATCGCCCGCCCAAGCCAGCCATCCATTCCAGTCACTCCCTTCTTCTTGAGGAGGTGAAGCCTGCAGTGAAGTGTGAGTGATTTCAGCAAAAAAGCTCATGGGGTCTAGAACCGTGGGGTTTAGTTACGACCCATTTTCAGTATTGGGAAAATTTGGGAAAATAAGGAAAAATAAGGAAAAATTAGAAAAAATAAGAAAAAAAGAAAAAAAGAAAAAATAAGAAAAAATAAATGAGAAAAAATAAGAAAAAATAAGAAAAACCATATGAGAAAAAATAGAAAAAATGAGAAAAATAGGCCATTTAGGTATGTTCATAGTCCCTTTTTTGTTGATAAAGATTAGCCGTTAAAATTCAAATTAAATTTACATTATGTCCATCATCCAGTTTGCTATTCAATAGTAAAATGTTATTTTTTTCATGATAAATAGTAAATTCATTTTAGGTATGTCCATCATCCAGTTTTATCATTTGTTGTTTAATTGTCTTAATAAAAAATTGTAGTATGTCCATCATCCCAGTCATTTATATTGTTTTTCAAACAGCTTTTGTTTTGAAATATGTGAGTTTAGATTCAATAAATGAATGATGGAGTGTAGTAATTAAATATGATGTGTCTTTACTTGACATCGTGTTTTTGAACAATGAAAAAGAAGCTGAAATTGAATATTTTTTTTTGATAGATACTGATATTTGAAACGGTTTTGTGATAGACAGGCAGGTTCATAAATTAATATAAATATAGACATATTTATATATTGATACATTTTCATATTTTGGTATATTGTTGTTTTTGCTACGTTGATATTTGGATTTTGTTTATACATTTATATGTTTGTAGTTTTTATGTGTGTATCCTTGTCTATAATTTACTAAATCAAAGATCTAGCTGAAATTCTTGTGGTATTTAGAGGCTGCTATGTTTTTGAATGTTGAAATACTTTGATATTGATATTTCCACATATTTTATTGAATATATATATATAGAGTTGAAATCTTTAGCTTGTAGATTTGTCTGGTTTGTGCGTGTTTATACCTTGATATAGCTAAATATTGATTTGAAAATCTACATGTTCTTTGTAGTTGTTCAACATCTATATTGTGATCATTTATCTACGTATTTTCATATGTTTCTATATATTGATACATTTTAATATCTATAAAATTACTTTTATAATTTATTGATATCTACTTGTAAATACATGATGATATTTTTCGACAATGCAATTCTTAAATATATATATATATATTTAAATGTTTCAAAATTCAACTTTATAAATGCAAATACTGTTATTTTCTGATATTTTAAAGTTCATTTGCATATTTATGTATTTATGTATTTGCGTGCTTATGTATGCTCATGTTTATATGTTTATATGCCTACTTACTCAAAGAGTGGTCTCCAAGAAAATGAAATATAACCTTTTTTCAGTGGGTCCACGCGCCAGCGCCACCAGAAGCCTATTTTGGGGTACTTTGTGGCGCGCGCCGGCGCGGACCCAAGGACAAAAAATACAGTAAAGTTTATCTATTGACTGAGGACACATAGATAGTCATATATTCGTATATTTTAAAAAAAGAAAATTTGTGAATATTTATGTCGATATTGTTCTGTTTTCAACTTGTTATTTTTAAATCATTGAGTTTGAAAATTTATATAATCTTAAATCTAAAATTCAATATGTATATATATATATACATATGTAAATTTAGATAACTAAATATATAAATTCCTTTTTTATATTTGCATTTATTCTCTATGTATGTATGTGTATATTTAACTATCTTATGTGTTTTCAAAATCTATTTATAGATTCCTTTAGGGATGATGCATGTATCATATATGCATTTTGGTATCGATATATGTTTGTCATAATATATATCTAGATTTGTAATTTTGACATTTTTACATTTTTGCATTTTATAGCTTTAAGTTTGAATAATTGTAGATTTGCAAATAAATACTTAAGGTCCACAAGTGTTAGTTCAAGTGAGTCCAAGACCAACAATTTGGGGTAAAGTCAGGGGGCTCGGATTACAATAAATTTAATTAATCTATAAAAAAATTCGTTATTAATATGATATAACAAAAATATTTTAATGTTCTTTGCAATGGGGGTCCCCCCCTGCGGTAGCCCTCGCAAAATTTTTGGCAGAGTTTTTAACCCTAAACCCCAACAAATCGAAACGTAAAATTAAAATGAATTAAATAAAAAATATTTTCATGCGAAACATTTTTTAAGAAATACATTTTTCTCTTTTTTACCTACAGGAGTCGGGCCCTCGCAAATTTTTTGGCAGACCAGTTTAACCCCTTAACTTTGACTATCTTCAATAAATTCTGATTTGATATCTTCAGTGCTTAAAGAATCTGACGTTGCTAAACCCCACTCATCTGGGCCGGGTTCACTGTAGCGTTTTCCTGCCTAAAGTTGCACAACTTTTGTGTGACTTAAGGCCTGAGGTTGGCCATTTAATTTTGCAATAGAAATGCACTTCTGGACCCCTGAATCGCTTTCTTCTTATTTTTTCTTATTTTTCTTTATTTTTTCCAATTTTTATTCTCTGTTGTTCTGCAGGCTGAGCAAAACAGCGACGGGTGCCTGGCTGGATGTACTTTGACATCGTACTGCGCTACCATCTACCAGTTTTAGATTACTCAGTCGAGGTCCCTTTATGGCCGCCATGTTTCTACCAGTTTTTTGACTCAAGGCTGTAGGATGAGAGATAATTTTCGAGGCAAGCCCTGACGGCTAAAATTGGAGCAAATGTACATGAATATTTGTATTTTTAAACAGGTTTCACCTTCATTGAAAGGGCCGTTGCAACTTTACGCTTTATGGGCCAATATTCCGTTTTGTTGAGTGTTTTGACTTTTCGCTGTCCTCTCTCGCTCTATTTCCAAATTGACTTTTTTTCCGTCCAACGCCTTCATTGCTTCCGCCAGGTCGTTCAACATGTTTTAGAGCGTGTTGCGATTGGGATTAATTATTTAACAAAGGCATGCGTAGGCCGTTCCTGTAGGGTGGCCGCAAAAGTAACTGGTGGAGGACCGGTACATAGTCCTATATGCTGTCACGATCATCCAGAACACAAACCAAAACAAAGCAAGCAAAAACACAAACAAAAACCACCCCAAACAAAAACAAACAGAAACACAAAAAACAAAACCAAAACCAAAAACCTGCCGCGCTTTCTGTGAAAATTTGACATCTGTGGTGAGATGAATCCATTGGTCTTTTCTGCATTGGAAGAAGTGAATTTGGTTTTCATCTTGAGGATGAGCTCAACCGTGATGGTTGACATCGTATTTGCACGTTTCATGTTTTGCACGTTTTATTGGAGATGACGAAACCCAACAACGATATACTTTTCGTCTTCTTTGAGTACGTCGGTTGCACGGAGAACATCGCGAGGATTTGAATTTGTATAGTGACATGGAAAATCAAACCATTTTCCATATACTTTGCTTTAGTTTTGTCGACAGAATCATCGCAGAAGTGCACGAAGGAATCGTGAGAAGATCGTAGAATTCATTTTGTGACTTCGGAAGAAGGAACTTTGTTTGACATTGATTGGAGAAGAGTAGTGTGTTTTGTCTCTCAATGATGATAGCGAGAGCAACGTTCTGAAAGGCATTCAGAACTGGAGTTGCTAACAGATCTGAGGGAGACATCATGAATCATGTTTTGGTGCTTGAAATGTTTCAACGTTTTTCAAACACTCAAACTTATTTAAACAAACAAACCATGTCTTGATGTAAAGACTTTTTGTGAGGACATGTGTTTTTGATCGCTTTTGTGAGAGTTAGCAGAAAGATGCTGACTGGCGACTCCGCATCATTTTGTGTCAAGGCGTGACACACCAACAAGAACCATAGCGACATGAGCAAGACATTTCTCCTTGTTGCTTGTGTGTAAAAGTGGCTGAGCTCTGGGAGTGGTTGACTTGGTAGCGTGGACGGTTCTAGTGAGTTAAGGACGACGTCCTGGACGCTGACCCAAGGGTTTCGAAGGTTGCGTACCTTCTGCATGGTAGCGGAGCTGCCTGCTTGCTGTGCGTAAGTAGGAATGGATTCAGGTAGTGTGAGTCAAGGTGTGCAAGGTTGTCCTAGTCCTGGTATGGCTGAAAGAGGTGAAGGAAGTGGTACCGGAAATGGTGGTTGTAACCGTAGTGACGGATTGCCGCCAGTGCCAAGAACGCCTAGTCAGCAAGGTAGTGGATCTGGGATGGATGGACAAACACCTGAAGTAAGTAACATGCCCCAGCAGCAGCCACAGCAACAACAAGCAAATGTGTCACAGAACGTACAGGGATTTGCGAGCACGACAAACCTGGATGCAGGTGGTCAGGTAGGTCCGGTGCAGGGATGTCAGCAAGGAAATATCCCCGGAATGCAGGGACTGGGACCAGCATGGTTTGGTGCGCAATGGATTCCCCAACAACAAACGTTTATGCAACAGAATTCGCAAGCGCGTGTGCCAAGTTATGGTTGTGCGAGTATGCCTGGTGGACCAAGGTCTGGAGATTTTCCAAACTTAGGAGTGAACCCAATGAGTTGCCAAGGAAACATGCCGAGTGGCCCGGTTGGAGCGAGCTTGGGAGGCTTGACGCCTCAGGCGGCGCAGATCCAAGAGGTCATGGCCATGTTAGGTAGCATGAGTGAGGAACAGCTACAGACAGTGCAGCAGCATATGCAAGATCGTTTTGTAACTATGCAACAGAGAAGAGGGGTTCCAGAAGTGTTTGGTGATGGTCTTGGTAGGGCAGCTGATTCGTCGTTTGTGACTCCGCAGCCATTTGATGTTTTGCCTGGTTTTGGTGTTCAACAATCAAATCATGGAAATTCACAGCAATTGGATGTCTTCGCCAAAAGCGAAAAATGGTTGACACCGGCACCAACACCAGTAGGAACTTGGAAGACAAGAGAAGAAGAGGTGTTAGGTTGGGCTGGCTATTTGGATGAGTTGTCATCCTGGGCAGCTGGTGGAAGTTTAGAGTTTTCTGTAGAAATCCAGCATAGTAGCCGTTGGCCCGGTCCCATCAGATGGAGTGCTCTCAGTGGAGCACAACAGGCAAGGTCTCGAAGGCTTATGTCCATCTTAAAAGCTGCGTTTCACGACAACCCCAGGTGTGTGGCGTTGGTGAACGCCTTCAGTGAGGGTGTGGCATTACATGGAGTAGGATCTAGTGACAGAGTGGCAGTAGCAGTAAACCAACAAGCAAACGGGTTTGAACTGCTTAGGCAACTTACTCTTGAATTTTCTCTGAGGTCAAGATCCGAAGCGCTCTCACTAAGGACGCAGATTGCAGGGAAGTCCTTTGTCCTGGCGGCGACACAGACATCGCCGAGTTCCTTGGTTAGTGATACTATCAGAAGAATTGACTATGAAGCTGCAAGGTTCTCAAGGTTGCTAGGAACTCTCCCTATGCAGGTGGACACCACAGGACTGAAGCTGGCAGATTCTGACATGCTAGTTGTTCTGTTGAAAAGCTTGCCTGAGACAGTGAAGAATTACGTTCTCCACCACAGCGGCGCAGACAATTACGATTGAGTTCCCCAAACCCGGTAGAGACTCTAACTATCTTAAAACAATTCAAAGCACGCTTGACCTTAGGAAAACATGTGCTGCCAAAATACACTTGCAGCAAAAATGTGATTTTTGTTTCCACAGGTGCAGTCCAAAAATGCACTTTCCAAAAAAAATGCACAATGTGCGGGTAAGAAAATACACTCGCAGTAAACGTGCAAGTCCGATTTCCACACACGCGTAAAATAAATACACCTGCACAAGACGCAGGTGCCCAAGGCGTAAAAAAAATACGCCTGGGCGAGACACAGGTGCCAAGCGCGTAAAAAAAATACACTTTTTAGCAAAAATCGCATCGCAAATGCACCAAACATATGCAAAAAATACACAACGCCAAAACACCAAAAATACACATTGGGACAGGTGTATTTTAAATATGCCGTGCCTGGAGACCAAAAATGCGCACGGAAGAAGGTGTATTTTCTGGCGGCGCAAGTTTTTAGCCACGTGAATTCCATATTTCTAAGTGCATTTTGGCTTTGGCCACAATGACGCGATTGAGGCGAATTTTAATTCCAAGATGCCTTAGAGAGTGTACCAGACTTTGGGGAATTCAAAATTACGAGTCCTACAGGAACGCTGCGATGCGTTGGGAAGAGCAACAACGCCTGTTTAGCGATTTTGGGACAGTAGGCCCTAGCAAGAGATTGAGTTCCCTGGAGGGAAGTGTAGAACATCATTCTCTTGATGCCGAACTCGTAGATGCAGTGGAAGGCAGGTGTGGAAAGTGTGGCAGTCGGAAACACACTGCCTCAGGTTGTACCGCAGACATGAGCAAGATTCCGTGTTTTAGATGCGGTAACATGGGACACATCAGCTTCAACTGCCCGGAGAGCAAAGAAGGTAAAGGTTCCAAAGGAAAGGGTGCTACCTTTAGGAGCAAAGGCAGTAGCAAAGGAAAAGGAAAGAAAGGCAAGTTGAATGAAGTTTCAGAGGATTGGACCGACTGGACTGCTGAGAGTTGGGACGATGATGACTATTGGTGGCATGACCAATGGCCGGGGAGCTGTGATGGTCAATGTGGAGTTTCGCAGACATGGTGGGACGATGGTTCTGGATGGTATTGCGACGGGTATGGGTATACCTGGCAACAGGGACCAGTCCAAAGTGCGGAACCGAGTGCAAGCCACGACAATAGGTCTGATGTCCAAAAGACTGGCAGTGTCGGCAGCATGATCATTAATCCTTTGTTGTTTGACATGACATGTGAAACCACTGGAGGTCTTAGGTTTGTGCATGAGCATGAGGTTGCTGACATGGAAACCGAGAATAGGCTTGTGGTTGATTGCAAAGACTTTGAAATTGAGTTGGCTGACACGGGTTGTGTGCTGGCAGGGAGCTGCGACAGCTGTACTCGTGAGTCAGAAGAAGAAGTTGAAACGGCTGACATGGGTTGTGTGCTGGCAGAGAGCTGCGACAGCTGTACTCATGAGTCAGAAGAGAAAGATGAGCTGACTGACACAGGTTGTGTGCTGGCAAGGAGTTGCGACAGCTGTACTTAGGACTTGTGAGTCAGAAGTAGTGAGAAGTGAACTGGCTGACATGGGTTGTGTGCTGGCAAAAGGTTGCGACAGCTGTACTCATGAGTCAGAGGAAATTGAAGCGGCTGACATGGGTTGTGTGCTGGCAAGAGGTTGCGACAGCTGTACTCATGAGCCATGGTTTTGTGGTTTGAAGTGTGGAGATGAAGTTGGACTTGGTGACAGTTCCAACTTAGAAACACGTTTTGTTAATGACCCCAGCCGAGACTTGTGTGCCACTGTACCGATGAAAGTCGTTTTGGTGCGTGCACATGATTGGTTTGATGACCACAGTGAGGTTTCGGTTGAACAGCAGATTGAACCTTACTTGAAGTTTTTGCGACCTTTGCTTTCACAGGTCGCTGACAACACCGATGCTTCTTGGTGGCTTCTTGACTCTGGTGCATCCACAAGTGTTTTGGCTGAGTCGAACTTGTCAGCCTTCAGGTCAGTGCTGCAGGACAGTGAGGGGTTAGGTGGCTACAAAGCTGCCAATGGATCCTCAGTCAACATGTCAGGCACTGCTGAGATTGGAGTACAGATGCACATGTCAGGCACATCAGGTGATGATTGGTGTTGGAAGAAAGCACGTTTGAATGTTTTGGTGGGTTCCATCCGGCACAACATTTTGTCAATCACTTCATTGGCAGATTCGGGATGAAGATTCACACAAGGTCCAAAAGGTTTTGATTTGTTTCATGAAAAGCTTGGAATGCATTGTCTTGATGTTGCTTATTTTGCCAATTGTCCTTGGGTTCGTTTGTATCCCGATGTTGGGAGTAGTAGTGCATACAGGTCTGACTTGACTGTGAGTAACACTCATGACTTTTCTGTCGCAGCTGTGTCTGGAGGAGACGACAATGAACTGGCACGTCACCGGAGACAGGGACATATTCCATTCAATCCGAATTGCTTGGAGTGTGCCAAGGGTCGTTCCGTTTTTCAGCACAGAAGAGACAAAGGTGACAGGAAAGAGGTTTCTATTCAGGCCGATTTTGCATTCCTCAAGACATCAGGCGAGATCGCCACAGACGAACTCCCAGGTTCGGTGAAGATCCTTGTGTTAACCGAGATGATGTCGAGGTGCATTGGCTATGTGGTGGTTGGAGAAGATGTCGAAGCAGCCAGGAGACAGATTGTTGTATGGCTTCAACATTTTGGGTTGACTTCGAAGGCAGTCTCCATTGACGTCCACACCGATAGCGAGAGGGCAGTGGGAGAGATCATTGGATCCTCTACTGGCCGATATACGTTCGCTATTCGGAGAGCCGCGCCACAACAACATCGATCAATTGGGTCGGCTGAGCGAGCAGTTAGGGAATTAAAAGAATCCTTTTCTGTATTAAGAGCTGATCTGAATGCACAAGGGTTGGATGTCACGTTTTCACATGAGAATTTGGTTGATGTTTTGACGTATTTGGCTTTGTGCAACAACAATTTTTCAACATCGAGAGGTTCAGACAGAAGTCCATTGGAAATGGTTTCAGGAAGGAAGTTATCCAAACCAGTTTCGACTTTGTTTGGTGCTCAGGTTTTGGCAGAAATTCCTGATTCAATTCGGCAACATTCACCACTTTCCACGAGAAATGTTGAGTGTACTTTCATTCACATGGGATTGGAACGAGGTCCAGTTGTGCAGGGTCTCATTCGTGTGGATGGCAAAGCTGAGTTGATGCGTTTTGTAGCTAGGAACATCAGGGCTATTTCACCTTTGAGATGGGATTTGAATTCGGGACGGTGTTTTGACTCAATTTGACACTGGGACTGTAGGTAGTAGACCCCAAATTGTGAATGACAGTGGGACTGCACCAGCTGATATGAGTCAGCTACCTCCTGAAGAGTTGCGAAAGTTGAAAGGACAGAGTTTGCCGGCACCTTCACAGCCCAAACTTGTCTTGCCAGAGTCCAGTAGTGTGAAGAAGAAACCTGGTGAGCTGCGTTTGGCGCCAGCAGTGCCGTTAGCAAGATCGAACGTTGTCGTGACTCCACAGGAAGTTCCAGCAGAGCCGTCTCGAGTTTCTGTCACTCCATCTCCTACGTCACCAGCAGATACTGCAGATGTAGCTGTTGGTAGTCCTGAGAGTTCTGAAAGAACTTCACCTGACGTATCATGTTTTGAACCGACTCGTCGATGTCCAGCATGTGAGAGTGGCATGGAAGCACCTGGTATTAGACACAACAAGGAATGTAGGAAGCGGTTTGCTGAGTTTGAAGAACAACGGAGAAAGGAAAGACGTGTTGAACCTGCACTCTCTCAGGAGAGCCCTGTAGTTGTACCACAGGTTGAGGTGCCAGTAGAAGAGGTCGATGATGAAGAATTGGTACCAACACCTGAGTCCGCTCGGCGACAGCCGGAAACACAGGTTGAATACACCAGAAGGTTTAAAAGGAAAGCTGAAACCGACCGAGAACAGTTGGAAAGAGAGATCCGTGAAGATTCTGAGGAATTGCTTCAAACAAACATGGATTTTGATTGGTTTTGGGTTGGTAGTGGTGAGCCTGTGTTGGTTGCGAGTTTGGGTACACTTGAAGGTCCAGCGTCGTTTGCTCCGGCAACGTCTCCTGAAATGTTTTCTGGTTCTCTTGATTCTGTTTGTTTCAATCGAGGCAATGAGCATGATTTTGTGAAGATGCGTCTTGGAGGTCAGGATGTCTTGGTTTGGAAACCGGACAGCATCATAGATGACCAGAGTTTGCAAGAGCTTGACTTGGAACAAGGTTTCAAAGGTATGCAAGAGGAGGTTAAGAACTTGGAACACTGCAAGACTGGCCGCATCATCACCCAGTCAGAACTGGACGACATGAAGAAGGCTGTTCCGAACCTTCGTTTGATCCAGTCAAGGTGGGTTGCAGCTTACAAAAGCAGTGAGAGGGTTCGAACCAGGATTGTTGCGAAAGACTTCAATCGTGGCTCCTCAGCTAGATCCTTAGGATTTAGCAGTCCGACTCCTTCAATCGAAAGTGTCCATTTGGTACTTGCGATGGCAGCGACACGGAAGATGCTTTTGCGTGCATTGGACGTGAGTCATGCCTTCATGCATAGTCCATTGGGAACTGGTGTACATGTTGTCTTGAAAATGCCGTTGTCGATTAGCTTTCCATCAGGTGAAGCGACCTACTATTTGCTTGAAAAGGCATTGAACGGGTTACGTGATGCTTCACTGGCATGGTTGCAGCTTTTGACATTTACGGTTGAACATGTAGGCCTTTGGTCGGATTCGTTGGAACCATGTGTGTATGGTGGACAGATTGTGAAGGATGGTCATGAGATTGGGTTTTGTTTGTGTGTTGTGTATGTTGATGACATCTTGTTGTTGTTGTCGACCACTAAGGAAGCCGAAGAACATGTGGTTGCAACTTTGTCGTCTGTAGTGCCTGTGAAGACAACTGGAGAGATCGGAGAAGAGGGAGGATCCCTGACCTTTATTGGTCGTGTTATCAAGAGAGAAAGAGATTCCTCTGAGATCACTCTGGGTGTCGACCCACATTATCTTGACTCTACGTTTCTGGATTATGGCGTTACCCGTGGGTCGGAGAATGTTCCTGACATTTCGGGACATCTTGAGAAGACACTCACGGATAGCAACTTTCAGAAACCTTTGTCAGATGAAGCATACTCACGCTTCAGAAAGGCGTTGGGAAAATTGCTTTGGTTGTCACAGGTGCGTCATGACTTGAAGACATGGATGTCTGTTCTTGGGACGCACCAAGCGAAACCGATGCACGGAACTGAACAAGCATTGAAAGCAGTTTTGAGATTCTTGTATGTTGACATGCATGCATGCTTGTGTTTACCGAGCAGAGATGAGACCATCATGAGTCAGGTTGACGATGCTCAACTGAAATCAGTCCATCTTCACTCTTTTAGCGACGCTTCACATGCACCGTACCGTTTCAACAACCGCAAAGGTGTTAGCGGTGGAGCTGTTTTCTTTGAGAGGTCCTTGGTAAGGTCTCTGAGCCGACAACAGCAAGCTTTGAGCTTGAGTTCATGTGAGGCAGAACTCTATGGTTTGCAATCAGTGTGTCAAGAAAGTGTTGCGTTTGGAAGACTGGTTCACCGTCTTCTGTTTGCACTTCATGAGATCGATGAGCCAGAAGAAGTTGTGATTTGGCTGGAGAGCGATTCAAGCTCTGCCTTGCAACTTGTGAGATCCATGGATGTGCCACGACGTTCACGACACATTGAGATAAGATTGCATTGGTTACGAGAGCAGATGAGAGAGGGTTTGTTGAAATTGAGACACAGGAGTGGTGTTGAAAATCCAGCAGATCTTTTCACTAAATGTTTGAGTGCCAAAGCTTTCTATAAGCATCGTTATGCTCTTGGGATTGTTGTACCAAATGGTTTGACAGCTGAGTTGGCAGAACTTCGTGAGCTGAGCGTGTTGCAGCAAGTGTTGACTCAGGGTTCTTCAATTGCGATTGTGGAACTGTGTTGTTCGGAACATTCGAACTTGAGAAAGGTCTGTGAAGTTTCGAAGGTCCCATACATTGGTGTAGTTATAGTTGCTAAGGTGCAGAGTTCTGGAACGTTGAGTCGTGTAGCTGTTTGCATTCGACAGTGGAAGAACTCGTCATGTCCACCTTGGGTGCATATTCATGCATCGACTCCTTGTGGAAGTGGAAGCCCGCTTCGCAATTTCAATCCGGACTCAGTCACTGAAAAGGACCAGGAATGGGATGAGATCATCAACGCGATTGGTGGTTACTTCAAACATGCAGACTCATGTTCGTTTGAGCTTCCAGAACGAAATACCATTTGGTCCCGACCTGAGACAGTGAATCTTTTGGAGAGTTTTGACATGAGGCATGAGGCTTTAGTGAGGTTGTGCAAGACTGGATGTCAGAACAAGGATGGTATTCCGATTGGAAAGACATTGAAGTTTGTTTCCAATTCAGCTTGGTTTGCATTAAATCTCCACTCCAAACTTTCTACATGCACATGTCAGACTCATGCAGAACTTTATCAAATCAACTATACTGAAACAGCGTTTTACAACCGAAAGTTGGCAAGATACATTTTGATTGCAGTCAAACATGCTTCGAAGAAGAGTTGAGTTTGCGTTTGAAAGGGGGCCCTGTGACAGAGAGAGAGACAGAAGTTGACGTCATGTTTCATTTCGTTTCATTTCTGTTTGCACGTTGTTTTCAAACATACGTTGCCAAAGACAAACAGGAGTTTTTTCACCATGTTTCATTCTGTGCAGAGTTTTGTTGCGCGATGCTGTAAGATGCAGTGTGTGTGTGTGTGCGCAGTGCAGAACAATCTGAAAGGCCACTGATCCTATCACACTTGTGATGGCGGTTCGACACTTCGTTTCACGTTCTAGGTTGATTGCTCCTAAGAGTTTAGCCACAGTCTAGTGCTTTTTCACTACCGGACGCGGTTTGGTTTGCAGCCATGGCCAAGTCTGGATGGACAGATGAAGATGAGAAGGCTTTGCTTGCTCTTCTTCAGAAGAAGTGGAATAGTGGAAATTCAGGGTCAGGCTATGCAGCCGGATCCAGTGTTTTGACTCCTTTGGAGAGTCAAGGAGCAATGACAGACGGAAGCAAGCGACTTCGTGAGGCTCTGGATGATGATGAATTCGATGTGATTTCTTCGGCAGCTGAACCTTTGAATGCACAGTTGCCTGTCATGCCTATCCCAATCTTTCCTGGGATTGCCGACAAGGTCCTTGATCAGCTTACTGCTGATTTGGTGCCTGAAGGAATGAGTTTTCGAGATTGGAGCAGAACGAAGTTTGCGTTTGGAAAGTTTGCCAATGAGGGCAAAACATACCGAGAGGTATATGTCGATGAAGAGATGGCCGGATATTGCAAATGGAGTATGAATCACCTGGGAAACAAGAATACAAGTCCAATTGCAAAGGATTGGTATTCTTTTCTCTGCGCATGCAAGGTTGTGGAGGACTCTGGGAAGGTTGGAAAGCCAAAGGGTTGCTTCACTGGAACTTCAGTGCAGAGGCAGTTGGGTGATTGAGAGTATCTTCATTGGTGCAAAGGCGAGGAAAGACTATGAGCTGGTTGTTCATTGGATGGTGGACAACGGGACAACTCGTACTATATGTATTGACCTGTCGAGCTTGAGCGATATGTGCTGAATTCTGGATGGGTTACAGCGTATACCTATGGAATGGAGTTCATCTCAAAAAGGGGTGTGAAAATTTGACATCTGTGGTGAGATGAATCCATTGGTCTTTTCTGCATTGGAAGAAGTGAATTTGGTTTTCATCTTGAGGATGAGCTCAACCGTGATGGTTGACATCGTATTTGCACGTTTCATGTTTTGCACGTTTTATTGGAGATGACGAAACCCAACAACGTTATACTTTTCGTCTTCTTTGAGTACTTTGATTGCACGGAGAACATCGTGAGGATTTGAATTTGTATAGTGACATGGAAAATCAAACCATTTTCCATATGTTTTGCTTTAGTTTTGCCGGCAGAATGATTGCAGAATCATCGCAGAAGTGCACGAAGGAATCGTGAGAAGATCGTAGAATTCATTTTGTGACTTCGGAAGAAGGAACTTTGTTTGACATTGATTGGAGAAGAGTAGTGTGTTTTGTCTCTCAATGATGATAGCGAGAGCAACGTTCTGAAAGGCATTCAGAACTGGAGTTGCTAACAGATCTGAGGGAGACATCATGAATCATGTTTTGGTGCTTGAAATGTTTCAACGTTTTTCAAACACTCAAACTTATTTAAACAAACAAACCATGTCTTGATGTAAAGACTTTTTGTGAGGACATGTGTTTTTGATCGCTTTTTGTGAAGTTAGCAGAAAGATGCTAACTGGCGACTCCGCATCATTTTGTGTCAAGGCGTGACACACCAACAAGAACCATAGCGACATGAGCAAGACATTTCTCCTTGTTGCTTGTGTGTAAAAGTGGCTGAGCTCTGGGAGTGGTTGACTTGGTAGCGTGGACGGTTCTAGTGAGTTAAGGACGACGTCCTGGACGCTGACCCAAGGGTTTCGAAGGTTGCGGTACCTTCTGCACTTACTGCAAACGGGAAAGGCATTTGCATCTTTTGTTGCAACTCTCAACCATGCGAACTTGGAGCAAAAAAACAAACAAGAGATTGACAGCGTTTAGTGCAGATTTTGGTGGCAAGTGCGGTATTTACGGCATGTGTGACACTGAACCTTCAGAGGGTGAGCCTTTAGTGCGACAGTTGTGGCACTACACGTCCTTTTACCGTGGAAAAAACAAGCAAAACAGGTCCAACGTTGTGTAGTCGCTCTTTTTCTAAACTATATTTATTTTTGAAAATTACTGGGGAGGACCGCCTTGGAGACTCCAAATTCTACACACCTTTCTTCGAGGAGACCATCTCCATTTTGTGACAGTTCCCAATAGCGGGACATCAATGGTAGTTTTGAGACTTATGTGTGGCCGATTGCTTTGCCACGTTTCAGCTGCCAGGAGCCCGCGGCTTGCAACCCTGTCAGTGCTTCAAATTTGGGCTGTTCTCGGAGAGAGAGAGCATCCTCTTTGATGATGAGTCGTTGTCCGTGGGTGGTGGCTGAGCCCTCTGCGGCAGCTCTAGCAACCGTTTTATCTTCGAACAATGTGGAACTTTTTTTTTTCCGGTTTGGCCGATGTCGCACTAGGCTCGGTCCTTACAATTGCGTAAGCAATGAAAAGCAGTAATATACAAGGACACGTGTGGTCCAAAAACTTTGGCAAATCATAACGAAACCAAAGACAAACAAAAAACAACAAACCACCACAACCAAAACGACCCGCAAATCCCCCAGCCAGATTTGCGTTTCGTCAAAGCAAAACAGCGAAGCAACAAAGAACGGGACAGGGCCCAACAACAGACAAAACACAATCAGATTTGCCTTAGATACAGTGATCTTAGCCACCGTATCATCCTCAAAAACATGCAAACTAATTATCATTGCGGCAGTGCGTGAAATATAGTACATGATCGTCCAGAATGTCTCACCTGAGAAAAGATAAGAGAATCCAGTGTTGCAGACAGACTGATGTGTAGCACGACAGATCTTCGAACAATGTGGGACGAAGGGATTTCACTCCCATAGCACTTTGAGAGTCTGATGATCCGCGACGCAGGCCGCGCGAAATGAAAATATTTATCCGCGGCTGAGGATCATGATGCTTGTAAGACGCTAAACGGGAAAAAAAACTTTCCTTCTCCTGATGTACACCAATCCTTCGCTCTCCGCGCTACTCCGCTACTCCGTGCTATGTTGCAATTCAATTTCCCAATGTAACTGACACGATATCGAAACGATGACGGAGTAAGAAAGCCTTCAATACTTCACCTCCCCACATCTTTCCCAAAGCAGATACTCCATCCCGACTTTTAATTTAGACTATTTCACACGGAATCGTTGAGTGAATGAAGGTTGCTCTCGGGTGACGGACATCACTTTCCACAATCCAGCAGAAGGCAAATGGCCATGCACCGCCGACACGGAACAGAACACCACTTTTTTTTTCCGTCCAACGCCGTGTGGCTTCCGCCAGGTCGTTCAAACGGGACAGGGTAGTACTACGATGGTCCCTCGCGCAATGTGATAACAGCGCAGAGGCATATGTGCTGTCGATTTGAAATAGCAGTGCTTTCGCCTCCCATGGTACCTCATAATCAGAGCATAGAGCTTAGAGAACTATCATTGTAGGACAGCTGGTGTTCCCAAGGGTACCTTGGGTAATGGCGAGGGTGTTAACTACTGCTCATGGTAAGCAGTGCACTGCCCCGATCCAGTGCCCGCATTGAGTTATATGCTTCATCCGCGCCGAAACAGCCTTTGTCTTGCCCCATATGCCAGACGACAGCATGCAACTGCGAAGCTCTCTAGTGCTCTGGAGACTGTTCAGTCAGCAAGTTCTAGCACTAGTGTCCCGGACGAAGTTCATCTTGAAGCACCAAGCATGATTTTGCAACAGCTTGCTTACATGTGAGCCAAGGAAGTAGCTCGCGCACCGGATTGCTTGTTTCAGTGAACGGTAGCTGACAGCCTCCACAATCAGTGAATGGTAGCTGTAGGTTTCTATCTGCACATTTTTCTAGTAGCATCACGAGGGAGGCCCTTTTGAGCGAAGCCGGTTTTGAGAAGCTTTTCCGGACCCAGAATTGGGTCCGTCGGAGCAAGCTGTTTTGTAGATGATTTTGTTTCTTGTTGGAGCAAGCGGGGTGCATATCGGTTGCTGCTTGAACCCGCTTGAAGTTAGCTTCTTATGATTTCGTTGCGTCTGGTGGCTTGATTGTTTGCCGCTACAAGAAGGCCCATCAGCCTTTTGCAGCCCTTAGGTGATTGCTTGAGGTGTTTCTTGCTGTTGAGGAGTTTGTGGGTTTTCGCGCAGGTGGCCGGCTTCCATTTGAATGATTGTATTGAATACTGTACTGCCCCTTGTTGGCCCCCCTTGCCCCTCTAGACTCCTACCGAAGTTTTCCGCCGAGAAAGAAGATGAATCATGATCTTTTCAGTCAATCCCGTTATTAATTAATAGTATTAATTTAAAACGGGATTGAAGTAGGAATCTGCTTAGGAAAAGATGTGGGAAGGTAAAGTATTGAAGGCTTTCTTACTCCGCCATCGTTTTCGATATCGTGTCAATTACATTGGGTAATTGAATGAAAACACAGCACGGAGTAGCGGAGTAGCCGGAGTAGCGAAGGATTGGTGAATGTTGCCTGGGTGGTGCTGCAGCGCAAATCGCTACATTGGAGCTAGGGAACGGAGACAGCTGATACCACATGTGCGCTTTTAGGTTCCATTTCTGGGGCCGGAAAGTCAATTGAAATAAGGCTTCGCATGTGCGGGCCTCCTCTGTTCCAAATCTATATGCTGGTTGCTTAAATTAAACCCAGTTATAATTTTTTGTTTGTTGCAAGGGTCGGCCTTTGCTGTAGATTTTGCGATTTTGCGGTCTCATTTTTGGTGCCGCCAGATGGTCCCAAAAATGGGACCATGAAAGTGCTTTTCTTTTGTTCTTTTACTAAGCTGTGCATGCGGTCCCAAAAATGGGACCGCCAGGCGGTTCCATTTTTGGGACCGTGTTTAGGTTCATTTTTTGAAGTTTTTTGTATCAGGGTTGCAGAAGCGCAACGTTTTGGTTTCAATGAAACTTTGTGGCTGCTGCGACAGGAAAGGGAACTAGGGATGGCCCTTTTGAGCGAAGCGTTGGTTTTGAGAAGCTTTCCGGACCAAATTGGGTCTCGGAGCAAGCTGTTGTAGATGATTTTGTCTTGTTGGGGAAGCGGGGTGGTGCATATCGGTGCTGCTTGAACCCAGTGTTGAGTAGCTTTTATGATTCGTTCGGTCTTGGTTGGCTGATGAGTTTGCTGCTAAAGAAGGCGCTAATCAGCCTTTTGCAGCCTTAGGTGATTGCTTGAAGTGTTTCTTGCTGTTGCGGAGTTTGGGTTTTCGCGCAGGCGGTCGGCTTCCATTTGAATGACTGCATTGAGTACTTTTACTGCCCCTTGTTGGCCCCCCTTGCCCCTCTAGACTCCTACCGAAGTTTTCAGCCCAGAAAGAACATGAATTATGATCTTTTCAGTCAATCCCGTTATTAATTAATAGTATTAATTTAAAACGGGATGGAGTAAGAATCTGCTTAGGAAAGATGTGGGAAGGTGAAGTATTGAAGGCTCTCTTACTCCGCCATCGTTTCGATATCGTGTCAATTACATTGGGTAATTGAATTAAAACATACCACGGAGTAGCGGAGTAGGCGGAGTAGCGACGGATTGGCGAATGTTGCCTGGGTGGTGCTGCATTGCAATCGCCGCATTGGAGCAAGGGAACGGAGACAGCTGATACCACATGTGCGCTTTCAGGTTCCATTTCTGGGGCCGGAAAGTCAATTGAAATCAGGCTTCGCATGTGCGGGCCTCCTCTGTTCCAACTCTATATGCTTGTTGCTTAACTAAACGCAGTTGTCATTTTTTGTCTATATGCTTGTTGCTTAACTAAACGCAGTTGTCATTTTTTGTTTGTTGCATGGGTCGGCCTTTGCTGTTGATTTTGCGATTTTGCGGTCTCATTTTTGGTACCGCCAGACGGTCCCAAAAATGGGACCGTGAAAGTGCTTTTCTTCTGTTCTTTTACTAAGTTGTGCATGCGGTCCCAAAAATGGGACCGCCAGGCGGTCCCATTTTTGGGACCGTGTTTAGGTTCATTTTTTGAAGTTTTTTGTATCAAGGTGGCAGAAGCGCAACGTTTTGGTTTCAATGAAGCTTCGTGGCTTCTGGCGACCGGAAGGGCAACTGTTCCAACTCTATATGCTTGTTGCTTAACTAAACGCAGTTGTCATTTTTGTTTGTTGCACGGGTCGGCCTTTGCTGTTGATTTTGCGATTTTGCGGTCTCATTTTTGGTACCGCCAGACGGTCCCAAAAATGGGACCGTGAAAGTGCTTTTCTTCTGTTCTTTTACTAAGTTGTGCATGCGGTCCCAAAAATGGGACCGCCAGGCGGTCCCATTTTTGGGACCGTGTTTAGGTTCATTTTTTGAAGTTTTTTGTATCAAGGTGGCAGAAGCGCAACGTTTTGGTTTCAATGAAGCTTCGTGGCTTCTGGCGACCGGAAGGGCAACTGTTCCAACTCTATATGCTTGTTGCTTAACTAAACGCAGTTGTCATTTTTTGTTTGTTGCACGGGTCGGCCTTTGCTGTTGATTTTGCGATTTTGCGGTCTCATTTTTGGTACCGCCAGACGGTCCCAAAAATGGGACCGTGAAAGTGCTTTTCTTCTGTTCTTTTACTAAGTTGTGCATGCGGTCCCAAAAATGGGACCGCCAGGCGGTCCCATTTTTGGGACCGTGTTTAGGTTCATTTTTTGAAGTTTTTTGTATCAAGGTGGCAGAAGCGCAACGTTTTGGTTTCAATGAAGCTTCGTGGCTTCTGGCGACCGGAAGTGCAACTAGGGAGGCCCTTTTGAGCGAAGCCGGTTTTGAGAAGCTTTTCCGGACCCAGAATTGGGTCCGTCGGAGCAAGCTGTTTTGTAGATGATTTTGCTTCTTGTTGGAGCAAGCGGGGTGCATATCGGTTGCTGCTTGAACCCAGTTGAAGGTAGCTTTTTATGATTTCGTTTCGTCTGGTGGCTTGATTGTTTGCTTCTAAAAGAAGGCGCATCAGCCTTTTGCAGCCTTAGGGGATTGCTTGAAGTGTTTCTTGCTGTTGCGGAGTTTGTGGGTTTTCGCGCAGGCGGTCGGCTTCCATTTGAATGACTGCATTGAGTACTTTTACTGCCCCTTGTTGGCCCCCCTTGCCCCTCTAGACTCCTACCGAAGTTTTCAGCCCAGAAAGAACATGAATTATGATTTTTTCAGTCAATCCCGTTATTAATTAATAGTATTAATTTAAAACGGGATGGAGTAAGAATCTGCTTAGGGAAAGATGTGGAAAGGTGAAGTATTGAAGGCTTTCTTACTCCGCCATCGTTTCGATATCGTGTCAATTACATTGGGTAATTGAATTAAAACATACCACGGAGTAGCGGAGTAGCGCGGAGTAGCGACGGATTGGTGAATGTTGCCTGGGTGGTGCTGCATTGCAATCGCCGCATTGGAGCTAGGGAACGGAGACAGCTGATACCACATGTGCGCTTCCAGGTTCCATTTCTGGGGCCGGAAAGTCAATTGAAATCAGGCTTCGCATGTGCGGGCCTCCTCTGTATCCCCTCCTGCCTAAACATATCCAGCTTGACCAGTGGAGGTAGCTGATTAGGGGCGCCCACTGTACTTATCAACCGTCCGCCATTATAAGGTAATCATGCCCAATTAGTCACTAGGATACCAAAGCAAACTATTAGTCTGTTGCCATAAGAGGTGCTCCAAGTGCATTTGTTTGTTTGTGTGTTTTCGTCATGGCGCCCGCCTCCGTGCTTCCTGTCTACTGCCCTGCCCTAATAGGACGTCGTTCAGCGCTGCGACATTTCGGATCTTCCCATGCACAGGGCAGCACGCAGCGCAACTGCTGACCATGTTCGTGCCTTACTCCAGCAGCTCCTTTTCGCCCATCGTGCTAAACTGTTGGCCACGAGATTGCAGTACCAGTTGGAGGAAACAATTGATGACCTGGACGACATAGGGTTTGATGAGCAAAGCGGAGTATTACGAACCGCACACCTGGAAATAAGTAGATTTATAGCCCGTTGTGACCAAGCGATGCTCACGACGGAACAACGCATACTGCGTATTCTAGTACGATGAAGTGCCCAGCAGCACTGAACAGATAGAAGTTTTTGACCTGTGTGTGCCAACCTGCCGCCAAGGAACAGTCAATGCAGTCTGAACGTCTTGGAAGAAAAAGGATGTCCAGTACAGCCATTACTGGCTATCTGACCATTAGGGATCGAATGCTGTAACTCAGTTCAATGCCGGGTAGTTATTGCTGATTGAGGCCTTCACGTCATGCGGGTTCCTTCCGTTATAAACACACTGGCATCAGCTCACTACCTCATTTGTATCTCCCCTTGTCAATCATTTCTCCTGCCGCTTGTTGTTATAGTATGATGGGCATTCCTCATCCACAAAGACTGACGGACCCGTATTGTCAACTATATGTTAAAAATAACAACAGCCTGTAGGTATCGCTAATGGGAATCCTGACAGAAATTGTGTACTCATTCCACTGTAGGCTTTCACCACCCGTCGGCTCACTACCTCGTCAATATGTAACAGGAGCCAATCCCCAATAATCAGTATGGCATGGACTGCATTGTCTAATCGAACCCGTCATCTAATCGAACCCGCTATTCAATCGAACCCGTCATCGCACCCCTCTAGCAGGTGACCTGTCACAAGGTAGATATATCCGCCCTTTAAAGGATATAGCCGGCTGATACCGCTTAACGTACTTAACATCATCTACGCAAGTAGTCCCTCATGCCCTCACCCCCCACTGAGCCCCATACATCATGTTTAGTAGGAACTAGGCATATATGTCTAACATCTCCCTACTGTTCCCAAGGGTACCTTGGGTAATGGTGAGGGTTCAGCGCTGCTTTCACTATCTACATGTGACTCAACTCACCTGGTTCAAACACCAAAGACCATCATCCTGGTTCGAGCCTCCTGACGGGTATATCCCCTTGATGATACTTCATCCGTGTTGACAACGCTCCTCTGGAGCCCTGGTTTGTAGCACATCTTGCTCCACTTAGCGTACTGCCCACCCGTCCCCGCTCCGTGCATAGAAGACACACCTCTCACTGAGCCCCGTCAACTTCTTATGTCATGCATTGCTGCCCCTGCCACTTGCCGCCCTCGCCACCCCATACCCTTCTGCTCTGCTCTTTGCCACTCCCCTCTGTGTCTCATGCCTCCGCAATTGAACAACAATGCACTTTCATTACAACCCCTTCACCGGCAACATGTTGCATACACTTCCCACTACGGCTGTGGTTGTTTTTCTGATTTTGCGCTTGATCCGAACATGACTCACTGTCTCCGTCAGCAGCCGTTGGCTCAAACTGTGAGGACACCGCACCTGCAAAAGTCAGAGTTGCCTTGGTCTTCCTCGTCCCCATTTTTCAATTTGTCCGACCGTTCATATCTCAAAGCTGACACGGGGTTCCCGTTGTTTGGCCGCTGCTGTGAACATATGGTATTGGACCGTCGTGCTTCTTCACGATGTACGCTGGGATTAGACCGTTGTGCACCTCTATTTGGTACAATAGTTCATTGGATGATGCTTCTATGATACTGCATTTGACTTCGGTATTCATTGAGACTCTGCACTTTTGATGAGCTGAGAATGTTCTAGAATGGACGGTATTTCATTGGATGCGATTTCGATGACATTGCGTTTTGACCTCTGTATTTGCTGGAATTTGCGTTTTCAATGAGACGAGAGTGTTTTCGAGCTTTAGGGATTTAGCCGATTTGATCACAGTTTGTTTGGAACGGTTTTGGAAACATTTGAACATTTTCGGAAACGTTCGGAACAGTTGAGACGTATTTCAAACATTTTTGGACCGTTTGGAAATGATTTGACATCACGAAGTTGTTCGTCAAATCATGCTGTAAAGATTTCTGTGAATATCATCATTGGATGATATGGAAACGGCAGGTTTTGGTGCAACCAATTTTGTCGATGTTGTTAGCTAACAACATCGCCTGTGACGCTAAAGTACTATGAGTGGTTGATTCTTTGTTTGGATTGGTTAAATCAACCACTTATGGTACTAACTAGCTACACGTTAGGTCGGAATCGTTGATTGTTGCGTAGGATGTTATCTGAAACAACTTTTGATCTGGAATCCGCAGTTGGTACAGCAGTCTTTTGTTTTTGAGAAGTCCGTGTGACTTTGTGTTGCTCAACCAGAGAGTGGCTCGAGTAACAAGAGAATTTAAGACACTTGGTTTTGTGCCTTGTGTGACCTGTCTGTTGACGGCGCGAAAAGGATTTGGAACTCGCTGAGCTGAGTTGAGGGTTCATTAAGATTTTTACATGGTAGCGGGAGCCTTCGGGTATCTCTACTAGAGATCCAGGTCTTCAATGAACAGTCCAGGTGCAGGAGGTGTTGGTCCTGAGTCGTTCTTTAGTCCAGGTCAAGCTGAACGAGGTCAAGCTGGTGCAGGTCGTGCTGCTGCGGCAGGGGTGACTGCGGGTGCTTGCCCAGGGTGTGCCGGAGGTGCTGGTAGCCAGGGTGAGGCAGGTCGTGGATCTTGTGCAGGTGGTGCGTGTCAAGGTTGTGATCCGTTGCAAGTAGAGGACCCGTGGACTAACTGGACAGGTAATAGGAACACTGTGCAACCTGATCTTGTGAACCAAGGAGCTCAGAGTTTTCAGAACCAAGGAATGGTCTTTGCTCCAGGAGCTGGAGTTCCTGTGCCGCCTTCTTCAGGTAGCCACGGAAGTGGCAGTGGGGGAGGTAGTGTAGGGCCTCAGCCGACATTGCAGGGCATGAATCAAAGGCCAGGAAATGTGAGAAATCCGATGGCCGGAAATGGTTTGCAGAATGTTCCGATGCAGTGTGGTAGTAACTTCGACCGAGTAACCCAGATTCAACAGCTGTTGCAGGGATTGAATGCTAGAGAGCTTCAACAGGTTTTTCAGAATACTCAAAGATTGGTTGATGGTAACCACCAGAGGTTTGTTCCCGATCGATTGGGGGATGTTCCACCTGAGTTTGGAGGGGGATTTATTCCTGATGCGACTGGTAATTTGCCTGGTTTGGGTACTAGTCAGGGCAGATCTGAGAATAGGGATGTTTTCTCAAGAAGTGAGAAGTGGTTGGGTCCTAGTCCCACTGTTGACTATTCAGCCTGGAAAACCCGCGAAGATGAGGTTTTGGGGTTTACTTCCTATGTTCAGGAACTGGTAGCATGGGCTAGCCAGGGATCTGTCCAGTTTGGGCGAGAGATCGAACAGTCGACCACTGGCCGACGAGTATTGCGTGGAGCACCTTGGGTGTTGACCAGCAGTCTAGGGCTGTGAGACTTAGTGCCATTTTGAAGGCAACTTTTGGAAGCCATGGTAGGATTGCAGTCATGATTCAATCATTTCAGGAAGGGATTGACATTGTCCCGGGAGTCACTTTGGGTGATCCATATAGCAGTAGCAATCTGTACCTTGGAAATGGTTTCGAACTTCTTCGGCAGTTGTCCCACGAATTCAGTCTCCGTAGTAGAACTGAGGGTCTTTCATTGCGAGTGCAGTTGCTGAACAGGGTCTTTCAAGGACAAGATAGTTCAGATTTGATTCGCCAGATTGAGCTTGCATGTGCGAAGTACACACGAATGATTTCCACCTTGTTGGGTGACAGTGTTGGATTAGCGATTGGGGATTCTGACATGTTGACCATGCTGGTTCGTTCGTTGCCTAACGATGTAAGAAACTACTGTTTGATGCATAGTGGTGGGGAATCGTATTCGAGTTATCGACTTGCTGCGCGTCGATTTGAACAACAGCACAGGCTCTTCAAGGACTTGCATCTCCAATCTCGGAAGGTTGTTGCAGGCTTGAATCCTGCCACGTCGGTGGCTGAGGAAGAGGAAGGTGAAGAATCTGAGGGTTCGGGGGATCCTATTGTGAATGCTGCATTGGACAAGGACAAGCAGGGACCAAGATGCACGAAGTGCGGAAAACGTCATGACGTGTCTGCTTGTTCAACCAACATGGAGAAAGTCAAATGCTATAAATGTGGCAAGGCAGGTCATATATCGGTGAACTGTCGGGTGAAGACCGGCGACAAGGATGGTTCAAAGGGATCTTCAACTGGAAAAAGTGGTGGCACTAATGGTGCCCCGTCAGCATCTAAGAAAGGTGTCAAAGGTTCAGGCAAAGGTACGGGAAAATCGGGTGGGAAGAAGGGCAAAATGTTTGCGATGGTCGATGATAGTGGCACTTGGTGGTACTCTGAAGGTTGGTACGATGATCAACCTGTTGCGGAAGAGGCGAGTGCGGAACTGGATGGCCAGCAAAAGCAAGATGTGCTTGTTTTGAGTGCCTTGGTTTCCTGTCCCGATGTGCCATGTTTGCCTTGTGAACCTTGCGTGTTTGACATGAGCTTGGAAGATGGTGACGGTTTGTACGTTGAAGATCATTCTGAGGAGTTTGACCTGTGCTTGAACAGTGATTTGACTTGTTGTTGTCTGAATTCCAACTTTCATGACATGCATGATTTCGGTGACATGTGGCTTGATTGTGATGATCTGGATGCAGGAAACTTGGAAGCCTGCTGTTGTGACTTGAAACCTTTTGTGCATGTTGGAATTGATTCTGGTTTTGAACTTGACCCTATTGATGAGAAAATTGAGCCCAATACGCACGGCACACATGGTGTGCTGACAGCACGAGAGTCGATGACTGAGTGTTTCGAGACTGAAGGGCACGTGGTGTCAAAACCATGTGAGATGATGCTGAATGGTATTGGTCCGGGTGAGTCTTTTTGGCTTCTGGATAGTGGTGCTAGCATGTCAGTTGTTAGCCGAGACGTTTTGAAACAGTTTCAACACTCCGAAATCCAAAACAATGTAGGGCCGTTGCAAGCTGCTAATGGAACTTCAGTTGATTTGGAAGGTAGTTGTAAATTGCTGTTGCAGATTGAGGTTTTTGACAGAGACGGAAACGTGAAACCAGCTGTCATTCCTTTGGATGTCATGGTAGGGAAAACGACATACCCAATTATCTCTGTTTGCAAGTTGACTCAGCAGGGTTGGGACGTGACGTTTGACAAGGACCATGTTCGGATGTTTCACAAGAAATCTCAACATGAAGTTTGTGATTTGTCGTTCTGGCATGACACACCATGGGTTCGTGTTGTTCCATACGAAGGGAATGATGTAGCCCTCAATGTATCTCCGGTGGTTGCGAGTAGTTTTCCAAAGGGGGACACTGTTTGCGCCTTGAGTGCAGACCAGATGGTGCAGCACAGACTCAGAGGACATCGGCCTTATGAGCCGACTTGCGAGGTTTGTCAGAGTTGCCGTGGAGTAACTAAACATTCCCGAAAGAAAACCCCAAAAGGAACCGAATTTGAGATTCATGCGGATTTTGGTTTTCTCAACAAGGACTTTGAATGGGTACCGGAATCTGAAGACAGTGAACGTGGGAATGTCAAGTTTCTTGTTATTCGGGAATCCTACAGTTCAAGCATTGGTTGTGTTCTTATGACTGGTGATCGACAAAGGGATAACCGCCAACTTCAGAAGTGGTTGCTTAAAATGGGTTTAGGGGGTAGCAAGGATCAACATTCTTTGAGAGTTGTCACAGACGCTGAATCTTCTGTTGGGAATTTCATTTCATCAGCAGGGTTGCCAATGGGTGTTGTGGTTGAAAGAGCCCCTCCACAGGGTCACCAAGCCAATGGGACTGCAGAGAGAACTATTCGGGAAATCAAAGAGGGTTTGAAGACGTTGCAGTTGGATTTTCAGAGAATGGGATACACCCTGGTTTTCAGTTCTCCTGTTTTGCAATGCTGTATGAACTATATTTGTTTTTCCCACAACAATTTCACGACTGTTCAGCAGTCCAGCCGAACGCCGAGAGACTTGGTGATTGGAGACAGAGCCAGGAACCATGTTTTTGCACTGTTTGGTTGTAAGGTTCTTGCAGAGCTTCCTGAATCAATCATGTCAAAGAATCCTAACCTGCCAAGATTTGTCGAAGGGGTTTACTTGCATCCTGAGTTTTCGTCAATGGGAGTTTGGGTTTCTGCGAGAATCCGTATTGGTTCAGAGATGGTTTATCAACGTTTTGTAGCCAAGTCAATCAAACTTTGCATGCCTGTTGAGATTCTTGATGGTCATGGTTTGTTTGTGAGACTGGTTGATGAGCGTAGTGGTTTACCAGAGGCTCCAAGGTCTTCCCAAGAGGTTTCTGTTCCTTTGCCTTCGGACTTGAAATGTCCTTCAACAGGACCGCCAGTGAAATGGCTTGATGAACATGGGGTTTCTTTGAAATGTTCTGCATGTAAGGAAATAGAAATTAGAGGGACCCGTGGGAATAAGAATCACTCTAGGGAATGTATGGAGCGGTATGAGAAATGGATCCGTTCTGAGCTTGAACAGGGACAAGGCTCTGGGCCTTCAGAAAGCAAACCAACCGTTTTGCAGGAGGTGAAACGGGAAGGTTCGAACAGGGAGGTTTCTGACCTTGATGGTCTTGGGAGTGTTCCTGTGCGTAGACAAGATGCCTTGGATTCTTTCGAGGAACTCGATCCTTTGTCGTTTGGTCCACAAGATGATGGATTGACTGGTGAAACCGCGAAAGTGAAAATTGAACCAACGATTGAGTCCCAGGAGCCGGTAGATGTGAACCTTGGGAATGGGGAAGGGGACACCTCCCAGGTTGGGAGTTCTTCTCAATCTGGTGATGTTTCTCGACCTGATCCTCTTGGTAGTCACCCTAAGGCATCTGTTGGAGTCAAGCGAAAATGGTCGGAAGAGGATCTCTTGATTGAGAGAAGAGGTTTGAAGCGGGAACCTGATGTGGAACTTGCGGACTTGGATCGGGAGGTCAGGGATGACAACAAGCGTATTGACGTGAAACCTGATGTTGCTGGACTTGTTTCTGGCCTGACATGTGATTCTTCGTTGTCTGAGACTCCCGTCAACGACTTGCATGAAGTGTATGCTTTGGCATTTCTCACAACTGACTCGGATGACCTCATTTGTCACTTGCCTCTTGCGTCGTTGAAGTTTGACAAGAATGCCTCCAGTTCTGTTGTTTCGTTAATGGTGACAAGCGTATTCGGATCTGGTGTCCTAGTGGCTCCATTGATGATTCAACATTGGAGGAGTTGCCTGGTGACTTGACGCTTGAGGGCATGAAGACTGAAATTGGCAATTTGGATAGCATGCAGTGCGGTGACTTGTTGACTGAGTCTGAATTCGGTGACTTGAGAAAGCAATGCAGGGTAATCCCATCTCGGTGGGTGACTACGCGAAAGAACGCGTCTTTGGTCCGTGCGCGGATAGTCTTGAAAGACCTTGCAAAGGGTGCTGAATCAGCCCGGTCCCTTGGAATATCGTCACCTACTCCCTCAGCTGAGGCATTGTTTGCCATGCTGTGCTTTGCAGGTGAAAGAGATTGGCTTGTTGGAGCAGCTGACATTTCGGCGGCCTTTATGGCCACGCCGCTGCGTACCCGGAAGGTGGTCGCCAAGTTGCCTGCAAGCATCACTTCCATAAGTGGTGAGGCGCTGTACCTGTGGCTGAGTAAAGCCCTGAATGGACTGAGGAGTGCCAGCCAGGAGTGGAATGTGTACTTGTCGTCGATTGTTGATAAGTGCAGGTTACGCTCTTGTGGTCTAGAACCTTGCTTGTACAGCGGTTTGTTGCCTTCCAGTGAACCATGCATGATTCTGTCATATGTTGACGACTTGATTTGTGTTGGGCCATCGGTTGATGCAATTGACTTTGTCTTTGATACCGTTGGGAAAAGTGTGAGGTTGAAAAGAACTGGTTTGATACATGATCATTCGAAAGGGGGACAGTTGAGGTTTCTGGGTAGGCTTATCACTAGGAGGCGTGGTGAAAGGTCTTTACTGATTTCTCTACCATCCAACTACCTGGATGATACGTTTGCCAGTTACCAAATCAAAACAAGTGCCAAAGGCCCACCTGACGTGACTCCGGTCATGGACAAAGAGAATGGGGAGGAGCTGAGTTGTGATGCCTATGCACGCTTCAGAGCAGCTCTAGGTAAAGTGTCTTGGATGGCGCAGACCCGTGGTGACCTGCGTGCATGGATTGGGATACTTGCAACTCAACAAGCACGCCCAACTCAACACACGGAACATGCCATGCGTATGTTGTTGAGGTACCTTCGAGGTGACATGAATGTTGCAGTTAGATTTCCAAGTGATTCAAAGCTGTTGGAGTCAGATGTTTTTCAAGGACCACATATTGTTGCATTTTCGGATGCTTCCCATGCACCATTGAAGACGACTGGACGGAGAGGAATTTCCGGAGGAGTCCTAACATTCCGAGGATGCACATTGAAGACATTGTCGAGGCATCAGGCTCTGGTTTCATTGAGCTCCATGGAGAGCGAGCTGTATGCGTTGCAGAGTGTGAGCCAAGAGATGGTTTCTTTGGGAAAAATGCTTGGGAGAATCCTGATGTCCTTCAAGGAGCTTGACTCGAGTGAGATTCCAGGTGTGTTGCGGACCGACTCTGAGTCGTCGATCAAACTGTTGAAAGGTTTGGACCTACCTCGGAAATCTCGACACCTTGAGATTCGAATTGAGTGGCTTCGAGAGAGGGTGGATCTTGGTAAGCTTAAAATCCACTATGAGAAGGGATCTAGTAATCCAGCTGACGCTTTGACAAAATGCCTGGGGAGTTCAATCTTTGGGATTCATAGAGCGGCAATGGGTTTCGAGGTCCTGGACGCTCCTCTGGGAGCCATCATGGCCATTTCGAGTGGTTATGTGTTCATTGAGGTTTGTTGCAAACCGGATTCAAGCATCTCCAAGGTAGCTAGAAGATTGGGATTCTTGTACATTGGTGTTGTTGAGAACATGGAGAAGAAAGCTGTTTTTGACCGTGTGTTGGAAACTGTGAAAGATCTGGGTAATTCAAAAGTTTTTGTCCATGTTTCGTCACCATGTTCATCTGGGTCCCCATTGCGAAACTTTAGAGGAGACAACACAGCTACTGAAGCGGATGTGGTTTGGTTTGATGTTATTCCTCATGTTTCCAAGTACATGAAGTTGGGAAAGTTTTCATCTTTTGAGTTGCCATGGAGGAATGCAATTTGGACACATGCCATGACCACGAAGATCCTAGCTCAGGCTAATCACAAACATGTTGCGGCTGTGCACTTGTGTTCGACAGGTTCAATGACTAAGGACGGAGAACCAGTTGGAAAGGTGTTGAAGTTCACCAGTAACAGCAAGTTGATGGTTGGTCGATTGGCCAAGGACTTTGGACAGTGTCACTGCACTCAGAAACATGCTGGTTTGACTGATGTGGATTGGGCAGAAACTGCTTTCTACAATGAGAATCTAGCTGTTTCGATTGTTCGTGGTGCTTTGGACGCATTAAGAAATGATGGATAGTTTTTGTTGTTGCTGTCGTGAATTGAAGAAGACAGGTTTCTTGATTCGTTTTTGGTTTTCGAACTTGAGCCGACGAAATAAAGTTTGATCTAAAACGATCGTGCACTGAAACTTCGAAACTGATCTCAATGCGAAGCATGGGACATGTTTGGACTTGATGCAAACTGTTTTGAACTTGTCTGAAACAGACTGGACTTGACATGCGTTGCAGTTTAAAAGGTCTAAGATCTTTGACTGGAACAGGTATAGTTTGAGGTGTGTGTATCTGGTATGTGGGCGGGCCTTGAAGGTCTGTGTGGGTGCTAGGTAGGCAGGTCTCGTTCTTTCTTGCGTTTCACTGATCTTGCTCTGGTAGCTACTGTGGAGATCTGTTTGGATTCTTGGCTTAGGCTTTGTGTTGTTTCGGATTCTGAGTAGCGCCGAAGTAAGATTTACTTTTTACTCTCCTCACTTGCTGAAGCCATGGCTGTGTCTAAGAATGCAGCTGGATATAGTGGTTTGACAGAGGCTGAGCAGAAACAATTGAAAGAATTGTTGAACAAGGCTCAGCAGACTCCGAATGTATCTGGTGGATCAGCAATGACTGATGCTTCCAAGCGTTTGAGAGGAGAGAGTGATTCAGAGTTTGAAGCGGTTGGGTCTCCAACTACGCCAAGCGAACTTTTCCGAAGTGAAGATCGCAAGGAGGTTCCATTGCCAAAGAATTGCAATCTGAAGGATTGGTCTCACACAGTGTGTCAGCTTCCGAAAGTCAGTGGCGAGCCGAAGTGGAACGGACAGACTTATTCCGAGCTGCTTAGGATGGCTATTGATGGTGACAAAGAGCTGAACAAGTATCTGGGATTCATTTACAAGAAGTATCATGGATCTTATGATGGAACTCACAAGACTCAGGCCGTGGATTTGGCTGGCTTTCTTCTCTATATGGAGTTTGATCCTGAGAGAGAGGCATCTGGTTCATGGAAGAGAGTGATCAAGCCGTGATCTCAACGTGACTTCGGTCATCGATGCATGAGCTTTGAGATTCTGAATGTCTCCAACGAGACCTGATTTTGAGAGGTTTATGTATCGAAGCAAAGGTATCTGGCTTAGGTTGCAATTTCTGTTAGACACATGGTGTCGCTTTGGGTTATTGCATTCCAGCTGGAAGAGAATGGGATCATTGTGGCTCCGGCCAACAGCCTTTGATACAGGAGACTTCCTTTCTGTTAGACACTGAAGACTTTTCGAGTGGGATGTGTCGTTTTGGGTTTGGAAGCAGCACGCCGAAAGGGGGTGTGAATATATGGTATTGGACCGTCGTGCTTCTTCACGATGTACGCTGGGATTAGACCGTTGTGCACCTCTATTTGGTACAATAGTTCATTGGATGATGCTTCTATGATACTGCATTTGACTTCGGTATTCATTGAGACTCTGCACTTTTGATGAGCTGAGAATGTTCTAGAATGGACGGTATTTCATTGGATGCGATTTCGGTGACATTGCGTTTTGACCTCTGTATTTGCTGGAATTTGCGTTTTCAATGAGACGAGAGTGTTTTCGAGCTTTAGGGATTTAGCCGATTTGATCACAGTTTGTTTGGAACGGTTTTGGAAACATTTGAACATTTTCGGAAACGTTCGGAACAGTTGAGAAGTATTTCAAACATTTTTGGACCGTTTGGAAATGATTTGACATCACGAAGTTGTTCGTCAAATCATGCTGTAAAGATTTCTGTGAATATCATCATTGGATGATATGGAAACGGCAAGTTTTGGTGCAACCAATTTTGTCGATGTTGTTAGCTAACAACATCGCCTGTGACGCTAAAGTACTATGAGTGGTTGATTCTTTGTTTGGATTGGTTAAATCAACCACTTATGGTACTAACTAGCTACACGTTAGGTCGGAATCGTTGATTGTTGCGTAGGATGTTATCTGAAACAACTTTTGATCTGGAATCCGCAGTTGGTACAGCAGTCTTTTGTTTTTGAGAAGTCCGTGTGACTTTGTGTTGCTCAACCAGAGAGTGGCTCGAAAAGGATTTGGAACTCGCTGAGCTGAGTTGAGGGTTCATTAAGATTTTTACAGCTGCCCGCAATAGCGAGTGGTTCCTGTCGTTTGGTCCAACCATACGCCGCGCAATAACCTCCACTCCCGGATAGTGCTACCACTGCAGGGTACCTGTTGCTGGTATGCCGAAGTCGACGCCCTTTCCGTCTGGCCCAATCGTTGTTGCCGATCAAGACTTACTGGACATGTCGGCTCCTCTGTTTTTTTATATGCTTTTTGCGTATTTTTGTTCGGACGGGTCGGCCTTTGCTGTTGATTTTGCGATTTTGCGGTCTCGTTTTTGGTACCGCCAGACGGTCCCAAAAATGGGACCGTGAAAATGTTTTTCTTTTGTTCTTTCACTAAGCTGTGCATGCCGTTCCAAAAATGGGACCGCCAGGCGGTCCCATTTTTTGGGGTGTTAGGTTCATTTTTGTAAAGTTTTTTTGCATCAGAGTTGAAAAAGCGCAATGTTTTGGTGTCAACAGGACCTTTGGCTTATGGAGACCGGAAAGGCAACTATTTTTCTTATTTTTTCTTTATTCTTCTTTTTTTCCTTAAATTCTGGACAAATGAAAAAAGAAAACAAAAATAGGGAAAAGTAGGAAAAAGAAGAATCGCCTGTAGGATAAGATGCAGCATCCGTGGATTTAGACGATGTCAGAGTTCCTTTGCCTTCAAACCTGGATGAAGCTAATGAAGATGTTCATAACTTCTTTGGTTTCTCCGCAGGCATCCGAGACGTGCCGTGAAGCCGTCGAGCTCCCGCTCAGCCCTGCTAGGAAAAGAGATCTTAAATCCATGATAGAAGACAGTTGTTTGTCCACCCAAGCTGTATTTACTTTCCAAATGCCCTGGGAAAGACCGGACACAAAAACTGTGTTTGATCGCAAGCCTAAGAGGCTCATCCCAGTTCCAGTTTTGCAACTAGTTGAATGACCATTGAGAAGAAAGATCTGACAAGGCTGTCCCGTTGCCGAATATGAAACCTCATCGTGGAGCATTCAGAGAAAAACGACTTGTTTTGAAACTTAGCAGGAAAGTCCAAAAGCTCGTCTGAGAAAGGAATGGGTGCTGCTGTTGAGGACCTACAATTTGGAAAATTTTTGCGAGGCTGCGTTTTGCATCTTGTTAACTTGCAAACTGGGACGCCTTGGCTGGAAAACAACTGTTGGGAAACATGGGGTTGACATGGCTCATGAGAAAACAGGAGTTAGGGCCATGGATGTTTCGATTTGGCATGACACTCCATGGGTTTAGGTTAAGGCTTATTTGGGGAATGATGTGAAACTTGAGCCACCTGTTTTATCTGCTGCCGTTGGTGACATGGTTTCTGTTTTGACGCCTGATGAGATGGCAGCTTGCTTCACTGGAAGGCAATTCTTTCTCCTCATTATTTGCTATCCGTGTTGCTCTATCAAATGTATTGTGGTCATGCTCCTGATGCGAAGATCTTCATGAAATGACCGAACAGACCATTGCTGGTTATTTACTGCTCCTCGGTGGCACAGTGATTTGTACATGATTTTGAGCCAAAGACTTCGCCTCATCTCACCACTCGGATTGTGCCATTGCCACAGGAGTACTGTGGCAGGCTTTGTGGTGTTTGGCGCAACCAGGATTGCTTTGTAAGTAGCAACCGGTGGCGGTCCGTATTCCTCGATGCCCTTCAAGATACTCTTGCTGTCAGTGCTGTGGACGAGGACAAAAAGTACAGAGAGGCCCGACCCACTGAGTTTGTTCGGCCAACTTTTCTTTGATAGAGTCGACGCTCACTGCTCTGGATGAACGAGATACGAAGTTATTTCTCACCGTGGCAAAATGCATCTGCAACCTTTTGTGGCCGCTTGGTGGCCCTGCCCCCTGTTATTCATTTTTGTTTACGTGTCTACACAATGCTTTCACGCATGTTGACATGTACATTGAATTCATTTCCACTGCGCCACTCCGTGGCTCAAGACTACTGCATACCTGCGTAGAAAAAGAGAGTGTAGCTTGCGCTGACTGACCACAAGTGTGACAGTAGTATCCAGGGCTCCCTCAATACGGGGATTGCTACCTCAAAGTGGTAGCGGAGCCTGTGCCTTCGTCAAGTTCCGATCCCGCGTGCCGAACTGTTGTTCTTTGCACTGGATCCGTATATCGGACTTGCGAAGGCAACTTGTAGGTCTAATTCGAGTAGCTGCCATGGTCTTAATCCACAACATGGATTCAGATGAAGAACAACTCCAAATTGTTTCTTATGAAGAGCCTGAAGCATATGCCGCTGCCAGTCATTCCGAAAACCGGATTACAACATTGGATGCAGATAAGCACGGACCATCTTTAAAGAATGCCCTCATTGGTTCCGCTTCTTTTTATAAGTCGATGTCGATGCTCGACAATGCCCTACTCCGAGATCCGGATCGTGGCCTCGCTCATTTCAAGGACACATTGAGGCCCTACTTCGTGAAGGGAGTAAATCATGTGTTCCTTTGGCGATTCCTCCAGATGTTTCGCACATATCGAGGCCAGAGTGAATTCGTGCACTGGATTGGGCGTTTCGAAATCGCGCAGAAGCGTTTGTTGGCTTCTTGGTCCGGCCTGCTAGACTTATCCGATCTCCCGGAAGCAGGCACTCAGGCATTTACGGCAGCACCCACAGATGAGCAAAGACTGCACTATAATGGCATAGCAACAGATGAAGATAGACTTGCATATCAACAGGAGATTCGGGAACAAACCATAACAAATAGAAGGACCAGACATGCCGCACAATTTCCATTGTCAGACAATCTGATGTCACTGGTTTTCTTAGTCCAAGCAGACCTCAACGAGCAACACGCACCGCAAGCGGTCCACTGTCTACGTCCTGGAGGAAGGCGAGACCGAAGAGGGTGAATACGCCGTATTCGCGGCCGGTCCTTCAAGAAAGGTAAACCAAAAGCTTATGGAAAGAAAGGAGGAAAAAGATCAAGACCCAGCTTCTGCCCGAGGTCAAAAGGAAAAGGTTATGCAGCATGGGAAGATGACCAGCAAGACACAGCTTTCTGGGGAAAAGGCAAAGGAAAAGGCAAAAAGGGCAAGAAAGGAATGAAAGGTAAGGATTCTTTCAAAGGAATGCCTTCATGGAAGGGCAAGGGCAAAGGAGATGAGTGCTATCACGAAGTGAGAGCATTATCTTTGAAGGAAACAATTTGAAAAATTTGGATACAACACTCAAACAAATTTTTCCTTAGGTGCAAAACCTGGTGCTTGGCAACACCATGCCAAAAAAAAACATTTGCTTTGTTGCGTATTTTATTCTTCATGAGGATTTTAACACTGTGTTTCCAACCTTAAGTTTTAACACACAGTTTGCCACTCTTCCTCATGAACTCAATCCAATTTTTTTATCGACATGGCCATTATCATCTCAAGGGTGAGGTTGAGGTGGGTTAAAAAAGAAAACAGACAAAAGTTCCACCTTCACAACCTTCTTTCTTTTGGGGCGCTCCGTAGTTGCATGCGAAGATCTGCAACCGACACAGGGGGCGCCCTGCTGCTTTTCAGACCGTGACGACACTATACCGTTTCATGCAAAGAAACGTGTTACTGGTACTCATCAGTGTCATCATTATTTGGGCTTTTGACTTGTTTCTTTCTTACGGGGGTGCAACACTCAAACAAGTCCAAATGGTTGTGGTTGAAGGTGGTTTCAGAGACCGCTGGCATCGTCAAGTCTTGTCCAGACAGCATGGGACTGCCGGCAATCAATGTGAGGACTCACAGCAGGATCTTTTTGGTTTGCAGCGTGATGAATTTTCAGATGTGGCTGATGATTCTTTTCTTCATGTGCATGGTTTTGCAGGCTCTGATGCTGAGGGCAGTCTTGATTTGCCGCTTGACCCTGAACAGAACCTGGAACAGGGCTCAACTTTGTCGGAGGGCTCCCAGAAACGCTTCCTGGAGCCCAGACCGAAGTCCAGACCTCAGAGCCTTGTGAGTGGAGTCACACGCAGCCTTGGAGTGAAGCGCACTGCAGATGAGTTCGCATCCATGAAGGTGCACGGACATTTTTCTGAGCTGAAACAACCATGGCAAAGGGGGCCACTATCTCCTTTATTTGCAAGGCAGAAGCCGTTTTGGGAAAAACCTGCAACTGCTAGTTTGTTTTCAGTCGTGGGCATGTCTGACCATGTCACTGCAAGCGACTCAGCAGCAGCGATTCCGCGCCCTGTCAAGCAATTGGAAGCAACAGTCCAGCGCCTCAGGACGACCAGGGTCGTCTCAAGTGATGATGATTTTCGCAGGTTGTCTCTATCCAGGTTCAAGACCATGGTTTTGCTGGAGGTCGATGCAACAAAACTTGGATTATCATTATTGACTTTTGCTGGTACTTTGTGTTCAAACGAGGAACTGGGACAGATTTTCAATGATGTTTTTGCACCGAAATCTTCTGGAACAATTCTCAAGCGTTGCAATTCCATGTGGAGGTTTTCGTGTTGGCTGCAAACCAAGTTTTTGGGGTCTCCGTTCAACCAGAGCGAGGGCATTGTGTACACCTACATTTGCCACCTTCGTACTTCAGAGGCTGGGGCAACAACGCCAGCACAATTTGTTGAGGCATTGCGCTTCTCAAATGCCCTGCTTGGTTTTTGCAAGACCAGCCTTGATGACATGCTCAGTGCACGTGTTGTGGGGGCCTCACATGCCATACATATATCTTACAAAGAGGGTGCGCCGGCCAGCAGAGGTGCTCACTGTCTCTGAAGTTCAACAGCTGGAATCCATTTGTTTGCAAGATGAGTTGCTGCATCACCGTGTCATTGCTGGTCATTTTCTCTTTTGCCTGATGGCTGCTGCAAGGTGGCATGACTCAATGCATGTTGTTTCCATGGAACTGTCGAAGGCAGACCACCTTTGCTTGTTGGAGGCGGCAACGTCGAAGCACAAGTCGTCCCGCACCAAGGAACAACAAAGGGAGCTGCTGCCTTTCACGGCACTGGGACAGACCCTGGCTGGTGAAAACTGGGCAGATTCATGGTTAAGTGCAAGAGAGGATTCAGGCAGCTTTGCATGGTGCCACTTTTTGTGTTCCTGGTCCGAACATCAAGGCGATTGGGCAGACACAAAGATGTCAACTGCTGAGGCCACATTCTGGCTGAGGGAATTGCTGGAGCCCGTGGTCGGGCCTGACCGGTCGGCGGTGCTGACTGTGCACGGCTTGAAGGCCACGATGTTGAGCTGGGCAGCTAAGAGCATGTTATTCACCCCGGAGGAGCAATTGGCGCTTGGACACCATGTGAGCTCTCACTACAAGTCTGCGCTGATCTACTCCCGTGACGATCAGATCGGCCTTTGCAAAAAGATTCATGACATGATGGACAAGATCAAGGCAGGTACTTTCAACCCTGATGGCAGCCGTGTTCAAAGGTTGCTGCAGCTTACGATGGCCAGGGCTCAAGAATTGCAGTCGGATGATGACAGTGACACCTCATCCACCTCTACTGATGCTTCAAGTGTGGCCTCATCAGAGGGCGAGCACCGCGAGCAGGAACCGTCCTCTTTTAGACGGTTGGATGCAGCAGATATTGACCGAGATCACTGCTTCATCAACACACGATCCAGGGTCGTTCACTTGCAGCTTCTGGGACAACAGAAATTTTGGTGTGGAAGATGTGCCTCCTCATCATTCAGGAAGGCATCCATGGATGATTTGGCCAATGCGGAGACTGTGATTTGTGCCAGCTGCTCACACTCTTTCAGAGCGGCAAACCCGGATAATGCAATTTAAATGAACCTCAGTGGCGGCAGTCCCGGCATTCCAAAGATTTTGCAGGGAACGAGGCATTTGCTGTCGCGCGTCAGATAAAAAAAAGGTTCAACTTCAGTGACGTTTTAACTTGTTTCTTTTTGAATATAATTGATGCAACCAGTTGCATCTTTTCATACCAAGTTGCAACATGTCATTCACGCCAACTCACACCATGACCAAAATTGCATTTCAAACCGGATCCATTGCAGGACCATTCAACAAGAACCCGATGCCTAACATGTTTCATTTGCATGTGGCAGAGGTCAATTGTGAATTGTCCTGGTGATTGGAGTATCCGAGTTCATTTGCAATTTTTTGGCTGAGCTGCGTGAACATCACGACATTGCACGACGTTTAACTTGGTACTCCAAGTCTCATGGCTGACCAACCTTTGTGTGAAGTTCTTGTAACGCTCCACGGGATACTCATGTGTCTTGGTTTCCTCTCCTTCACTCTCCCCAACTTTGTTTCATTGTGGACCCTCAACTGGCTTCAATAACCAAATTTGTATTCTTTCAGACAGCCCTCATTGGGCACCTGGCCGCGAGCTCAATGGCAATTGATTCCAAAGTTGCTTTCACAAATCGCGCACTGGAACTGGGGACTACAGAAGCCGAGATTGATGCGCTGAAGGGAGTCAACATAACCAGTTATGCTTCCTATGCTTATTGTTGCAATTTTCAGCCTGGTCAAGCTGATGATGCACCTCTGACAGCCTTCTTGACCGCAACGCTGGGAGCCGAGCCTTCAGCTTCAGTTGCATCGAAATTTCGTAGGCTGTTTTTCGAAGCGCATGCACTATCACTTGAAGACTTGAAATCAAGAGCAGAACGGTCTGAGTCAAGTGAAGCTCGGGTCATCCCTTTGGCAGAAAAGATGGATAGGATCAGGCTCCAAAAGGAGCGACTTGCTGGCATAAGTTTTACTCCGCAATCAGAGCCGTCGCATAGCCTTATTGACAAGGTTTGCCAGCAACTTGACGACAATGTGGTCTCATACATTGAACTTCAGAAATGTACGTCAAGACAAGATGAAACCTTGCATGCAAAGACAGATACTGCCTTGTCTTTGGACCTGTCAGGTGGCCTGAAACTCAGTAAAAGACAAAAGTTGGAAGATACAAACGTGACAGGAGAACATCGCCTCAGACAGGCATTCTTACGTAGGAACCTTGCCTACGACCTGGCTGGAATTGGAACCTTTTCAGTGATGGATTTGTGGACGCAGAAGCTTTTTGAAAAGATGAATGAGGCCCCTTTGGCAAATTACCGCAGTATTTCAGCTGAGCAGATTCTCAGCGCTGACAAGGCTCTTTGGGTAAAGCTGTCAAACGAAACCAGGGGACAGCTTCAGCCCAAAACGGGAGATCCAAAGGCATTTGACGTAGCCTTTCAGAAGTTTTCTGAGCACCCTGAAGTACTGCAGCACATGTCTCCGTTGCAAAGCAGCGTATCATCCAGACCTGAGCACGGTGCGATCTTTTCCCATTCAGCAAAGGGAAAAGGTCAACAGTTTTCTGAAGGCAAAGGCAAACATGGCAAGGGCAAGTCCAAGGCGCCCGGCCCTGGGATTCAAGTTCCTGACAACTGCAAAATTTTTGTTGATGGGAAGCAATTATGCAAGCGTTGGCAGATTGGAAGATGCACTGCAAAGGTTAAACCAGGAAAGAGATGCATGGTTGGTTATCATATCTGCTGGAAGAAGGGATGCCACAAGAACCACCCGGGCAACGAATGCCCAATCTGACACTTGCGAGCGGAGGAGCAGTTGAATTTCACCCCTACACATTTTGTGGAGGATGCAGTTTTCACCTTGCAACCAGTGACTATAGAAGTTTGCTGTGGGTCAGCGGGACTGTCTTCCGCCTTAAGGCGTCTGGGTTTCCACGTCCACGCAATCGACCATGCAGCCAACCGGCACTGACCAAAGGTTAGAACGCTGGTTTTGGATGTTTCAAATCTGCAGCAACTGCAGTTACTGGAGTCAATGATAAAGTTTGTCAAGCCTGGTTACATACACCTGGGCTTGCCGTGCGGAACGTGTTCAAGAGCAAGAGAGAAGCCCATGCCAAAAAGCATGGGTGGGCACATGGGCCCTCAACCTTTGAGGGATGCTGACAACTTGTTGGGCCTGCCTCACCTTTGTGGGGCTGACCTCACCAAGGTAACCTTGGCGAACCAGCTCTACCGTGCAGCAATTGTCATTTTACAACTGTGTTTTGCTTTGGGTTGCCTGGTGTCAATAGAGAACCCCGGCCGCTCCTGGTTGTGGCCACTGCTGGCGCTCCTGGTTCATGAGACTCAAGATCAACCTTTTATTCTGTGGTATTCGAAATTGGAGACAGTTTATTTTGATGCATGTGCGCATGGCAGCTCAAGAGACAAGCGCACGAAACTGCTTGCCACGAGTGACCTATTTTCCACCCTGGCAATTGACTGTTCAAAGGACCATCAGCATGCCTCCTGGCAACCTTTTCGTGGCGAGCATGGCGTTGTTTTTTTCCAACAGCGATGGAGGCTGAATACCCTCCACTGCTATGCAACCGCATGGCTGAATGTGTGCGAAAGTCGGCCGAACAAATGGGGGTATTCCCAAGCCTTCAACCACGCTTGAAGGAGCTGCTCAACCTCAGCTTGGGGCATCAGACCTTGCGGCACGAGCCGTTGATTCCAGAGTATGCAACGGTTTTTCACACAGACGCCCCCATTCAGCATGAATCACATAAGCTCCTGTCAGCTCCTTTTTCACAGGGGCACCATAGCACTGAGCAGCCAGAAGAGACACAGGCACCACAGGAACACGAGCCAAAGAGACCGCGAAAGGAGTTTAAATATGGGGTGTGGCATACACCTGAACAGTTCTTGACTAGAGCTGAAGCTGTCGCTCACCCCATGGATGATGAATCCTTTCTGCATGTGGCTACAAAGGATGCTATTAAGAAGGTGGTTGGAACCGACCTACTGATACTTGCAACAGAGCGCTTGGCCACTGTTTTCAACCTGCGCAAATTGACAAACGAACTGAAGTGCCAAGAGTTGGCCCTCAAGGACACAATGCACCCAGATGTCAAGCGATGCACAGTGACCAAGAACATCCTCCTTTTTGAACACGTCCTCAAGCAGCTTGACTTCTGGGATTTGGAAGTTGTTTCCCTGTTGAAGCAGGGAATTCCTTTGGTTGGGTTGCAAGCTGCGCCTAAGGGATACAGAGAGCAGCTGGTGCCAGCGTCCATCACAGAGGATGAGTTGCTACAATCATCAGCTTGGAGGCGGAAGTCGCTGATGTGCCAATCCAAGCGCTTCAAACCGGAGGAGGAAGCCGCTCCCCTTAAAACTACAGCTGAAGAAGTGGCAAAGGGCTTTTTGGAAGGGCCATATTCAGAGCAGGAAATCTCCGTTTTGTTGGAAACTGAGGACTGGTCCCTCAGCCCGCGTTTCGTCCTTTTCCAGGGCACTGGTGGCAAGATCAGGGTGATCGATGATGCAAAAAAGAGTGCGGTCAATGCAGCTTACAGTTCCACGGTTAAATTGCAACTCCAGGACGTGGACTATGCAGCTAACATGGTTCTGTTTTTGATGTCAGAAGCGGCGGCAGCCGGTGTGTCTGGAGATGAATGGATGGGCAAGACCTTTGACCTCAGCAAGGCTTACAAACAACTTGCCATTCTTCCTGCTCACCAACAACATGCGGTGGTAGGATTTCCTGTGAGTGGCACCTGGAGATTCTATCGAAGTATCTCCCTGCCCTTTGGTTGCACTGGAAGCGTGTACGGCTTCGTGAGGGTGTCTCAAGCCATATGGTACATAGTGACTAAGCTGCTGTCTGCGATATCAAGTCACTATTTCGATGACTTCCCCACTTTGGAAAGAGCCCCGGGCTGCAGGGTTCTTTCTCTTGCGTTCAGCGCAGTGCTGGACATGCTGGGGTGGGAACACGCCAAAGAAGGCGATAAAGCGTTGAACTTTGCTGGTGCCTTCGACTTGCTGGGCGTGAACTTCAACCTTGCTTTGACTCCCAAAGGGATTTTGCAGGTCACCAACAAGCAACACCTCTTTGAGAATCAAAGATGAATGCCTTATTTTCACGACAACAAAAATTTGTCCCAGTGGGACAAATTAACAAGACCAAAAAAAAATAATTCTCTGAAACCACCAAACAACAAACAAACACAAACAGTAAACAGTTTGTTGGTTGTCTCCCTGTTTAACTGGAAACATCGATGATACTTCATGTTCACATGTGTGATTTTTCATTCGTTTGATGTTTTCCGTTTCAAGGGAGGGTGGGTGGGAATTCCACCCTTTTTAAGAGGGCAGCGTTGGCAAATGGGCAAAGCAGTGGCGCGTGGCCAAGCGTTGCTTCGGTCTCCTGTGGTTTTTCAACCAGTGGTACCTGTTCCATTTCCGTATCGGCTGTGCATTTTGTCAGTGATTTCAGGTTTTGGCACTGCATTTGTGATTTTCTTCGCCTGGATTTGGACTCTTTAGGAGATCGTCTTTTATGCAACACAGGTCACAACCTCGGCTTCCTGTGTTTAGGCCGCTGGTGCCACATCGACCATTGCAATCTGATTCTACATCTTGCAGTTACATTCTTGCAGGTGGTGGTTCTGCAGTTTTGTTGCAACACAGCATCCTGTCGTATTTGTACACGCCTGGTGCTAGGAATCCAGATATTTTTCATTTGGGTAACACTGCGCCTGCCATTCGTATCATTACAGGTTCCTGGACACAGGTGGACACTCCCAGCGTGTCTTCTCAACGGGCAGAAAATGACTGAGGCCACAGATACGAATCCTGACCTTTTTCCTATGGGAGATTTTGCGGGGTCAGGTTTTGATGTTGGATACCCATATGGTGGTGAACAGTCTGAACCCTTTTTTGATGACGCCAGGGTTGATCCATCTGAAACAGTGGGGGACCAATTGGACGACTGGGATGTTACGGCAGTAAACTTTGCTGGTTCAGTGTTGGACGGTTTGCATGTTTTCACTTCCGGTGATTTTCAAAATGCATTGGACAGAGCATGGCAATCTTTGGAGCCGGCGCCACAGTGGACGATGCCTTGGGAAACGGGCGTGTGGAAACATATTTTTGATGTGTCAGAGCGTTCAAGTAGCTTGACAATGCCTGTTTTGAGTAGACCTGCAGTGGCTCCTCTGCCAGATGTCTTGCCAGTGCAACACCCGGCTTTGAAAAGCAGGCGCATTGCAGCTGAACCTCAGGCCTGGCAACAAGTGGTCATGGCCTCGGATGTGGCGTCATGGCAGGAGCTTCATGAAGCCAAGCTGGACGTGGCTTTGAAACGCTGGTATGACGTGGTGATCATGTTTCCAACGTCATTTATCTTGGTGGCTCAACTGGCTGAATTACCCACCTTGGGTGAGCAAATGTCCATGATGAGAGATGTTTTGAGTGGCAGATCACCTTTGACCTTGTTGAAACGAGTGAACTCCATTACACGGTACATGACATTTCTGCGCAATCACGGGATGACAGCGCCTGGGGTTGAGTCAGACTTGTATGCTTTTCTCAAGGAGCAAAGGTCTGAAGGCGCACCTCAGTCGAGACTTGCAGCTGTGATTGAGTCCATCAGGTTCATGGAGCATGTGTTAGGCCTCAATGGTTTGACAGACCTGCTGTCCAAGCGCTGCTTAGGTGCGGCAAAGCAGACAACAGCTGGGCCAAACCGTCAGGCAGCACCGCTGACAGTTGCAGAGCTGCGGGTACTTCATGACATCCTTGCTTCACCTGATGCAGATGTTTGGGATCGTAACATGGCTGGCGCTTTCCTGGGATGTGTTTATACAAGGTCGAGGTGGTCAGATTTTCAGCACTCGAATGAAATGACAGCAGATCCACACCCTCATTGTCCTGAGTTTGTGGAGTTATCCATTTCAGAGTACAAGACAAAGTATGCAAATGCTTGGAGGGGTGGTTTGCTTACAGCAGTGGCCCCAGCCATTGGTGCGTCGGCAGAGAACTGGGCGCAGAACTGGCTGGTAGTTAGAAACATGTTGCAGGCACCTTTGCATGAGGATTTTCCCATCATGCCAGCACCGAACGCTGCAGGGGAGGCCACCAAAAGGCCCCTTACCACTAAGGAAGTTGCGGAGTGGATCCGTTTGCTTTTGAGGAGAGGTGGCATAGCAATGGGTGAACGCAGAATTTCATCCCATAGTGCCAAAGCCACCATCCTTTCATACTTAGCGAAGTATGGAGCAGAGATATCAGTGCGTGAGATTTTGGGGGCCCATGTTTCCCACTTGCAGTCGGTCATCAGATATTCAAGAGACGCCCTGGCTGAGCCCTTGCGGGTTATGGCACGCATGCTGGCTGACATACGCAGTGGCATTTTATGCCGGACACCACAAGGTCTGGATACTTTTCAATGAACTTGGACCCAGCCACAGAGGAGATTGACAGTACAGTTATTCTGGTCAGTGATGATGAGGACGTTAAGCATGAGATGGCACAGGTGGAACAAATTGCTGAGTCTGACAGTGAGGACGAAGCTGACACCTGTTCAAGCTCAGATAAAAGTGCAGTGGCATCTGCAAGGTGCAGTCGACCCGTAACCGTGCCAAAGGCGCCGGTGGGCTTCAAGATGTACCAGCACACCAAGAGCCGCATGCTTCACCTCATGGAGTTGGAGCACCATAGGGTGTTCCAGTGTGGAAGGATGGCTGGGGAAAAGCATGAGATTTCCCAGGCCAGCAAACTCCGTTGGGACACCCCTTGCTGTGGCCGATGTTGGCGCACAGCTGGGCACCCGCTCGTGTCTAGGGTCGGATGAATGAGCCAGACAACATGAGCGCTGGACCTTTGCAGCCAAACACTTGGCAACGCAGAGCTATGAGCCTTCTTGTGGAAAAAATTTGACAGGCAGCATCTCCTTGTGCAAATCATTCACCGGTTAGTGTCAACATGAGACACGGTGAGAACGCACACATTGAAAACCACCTGTCAAACATTTCATTCCACTTGTCATACATGTCGGCTCCAGGTGTGCAACATGAAGTGCATGATACGTTTGTTTGGCTCATTTCATCATGCATGTCAGGAACGTCCAGACCTTAACCCAGGCACTCTCAACTTGTTGCAAATTGCATAAGTGAGCATGTCATATAGATACAGAAGTTGATAAACCACACTCCATTCTAAATACACCCTCTTTTGGATCTGACCCAGTTTTTCTTTCACTTTGACAGCTGGTTCATTGTTTCTTTTGTTGTAGGGACCTCAAACGCTACCCGTTGCTGAAACATGGCACTGGTGGAATCAGAGGCCGCTTTTCAAAAGCGTTGTGATGAACTGGAGGACCAGCTCTACACGAAGTGTAAGGCCCAGGACATCACGTCTTTTTCAACTCTGGCATTTTCGTTGGGGTCACCTCAGAACCAAGTCAGTGAAACAGAGCTGTCAGATTTGGCGGGAAAAATTCATGGAGGAGTGGCCACAGTGGGGAACACAGCCAACATAAGGAGACTCCATTTTGAGGCTTGTACATTTCTTATGGCAGATATGAAGTCGCAGGTAACAGCAACTGACCCGTCAGAGCCTGTGCGTAAACTTCCATTTGTTGAAAAGCAGAATCGCCTTGAAATGCAGAAGCGCCGAATCAGTGGGTTGTCGCACCGACCTGAGCAGCAGCCAGCCCACCAGTTGATTGACCAGGTGTACAACTTGATAGAGTCAGGTGCCATCATTTACATTCATCCCTCAAAGTGCCATTCAAGGGAACACGAGATTCAGAATGAGGCAAAACAGAAGACCAAGCAAATCGTTGCCCTTGAACAGGGGGCCTTGAAAACAACCACAGCCAATGCCATGACAGACATTGACACTTCCACTGAGTTGAAGGTTTACTTTGCTTTGATGCGACGGCACTTGGCTTTCGAGATGCTTCATTTGCTTTCCTGGGAGTTGTGTCAACTTTGGTTGGACAAGCTCATGACCGTGCTGATCTCAGATGCTCCAGCAAATTTTTCAGCAGTTGGAGTGAGTCAGATTCTCAAAGCTGATCGGGAGATGTTTACATTGCTTGTCATGGAACATACAGATGGTTTGAAAGCATTGCCTGGCAGAGAGCCGCCGTTGGACAAAACGTTCAAGCGCCTGATGCACGACCCACGCATCAATGTTCATTTGATTGCATACCCAAAGCAGCAGCCAGTTGCACCGAAAACCCCAAAGCGTCCTGGTGATGAGCCTGGAGATAAACCAAGTCCTAAAAAGCCAAAAAACCAGCCGCCGAAGCCCGTGCCTCAGATGCCAGCTGAGTTGAAAGGGTTGACAAGTAGGACTGCAGACGGCAAACCCATTTGCTGGCATAGGAACCTTAAGAAAGGGTGCAATAACACAGTCAAGAATGGCCGGTGCAGATTTGGGATGCACGTATGCATGAAGTGTCACAAAACGGGACACGGAGCAGCAGATTGCCCTGGTTGACTAGAAACATCAGATCAACAGGGTGCATGTGAGCCAAGGCCTTGTACAGTGGGCCATCCAATTTTTGCTCAAGATTTCCAATGTGTCCTATAAAGGATGTCGATCGGCCTGGTCCCATTAGTCAGACGCAGCCTGCCAGCCATCAGTTGCCTGGCGATTCAATGTGCAATAAGGGTACAGGACTGGTCCTTGAGATTTTTGCCGGATCGTGTCGGCTCAGCAAAGCTTGTCGTGGAATTGGCCTACAAGCATTGTCGGTGGATAAAGACTTGAGTAGAGCAGAAAACGCAGCAGTTGCAAAATATGACTTGTGTGATAAGAATCATTTTTCAATACTGGAGGGCTTGGTCAAAGCCGAGAGGCATCGGCTCTTGCATGCGCACTTCGCGCCCAGTTGTGGGACCGCTTCCAAAGCCCGGGAGCGTTTGGTCCCTGGATTGCCTAAAGAGCGCCAACCGCGGCCCCTTAGGTCCGAGGAGAAGCCTGATGGCCTTGACAATTTGACTTCAAGTGAAGCTGCAAGGGTGATATCAGCCAACGATTCATATGAAGCCGCAGTGAGGCTCATCTTGCTCTTGGTGGATCTGGGAATTTCGGTCTCAGTAGAGAACCCTAAGAACTCACTTTTCTGGTTGACATCAATGATGCAAAGGCTCTACAAGGCAGTCAAAGGAGGTCATGAGACCATTTTTCACAGTTGCATGCACGGTGGCACCCGAGACAAAGCAACAAAGTTTTGGTCTTTTAACCCTCGCGCCCCAGAAATAAACCTGTTTGCATCATTGGCTCTGGAGTGTGACAGGAGCCATCCACACCAGTCATGGCGGCCTCGGTTTGTTGATGGCCGATGGATTTTTCCAACCAAGGACGAAGCTGCATACCCAGTTCTTCTGTGTGAACGCATGGCAAGCATCCTTTTGCAAGAAGCAACCTGCCGAGGCTTAGCACCAGATGACAGTTTGACACAGCAGCTGCAACACGACAGCGCAGTCGGAAAAAGGCAGTTGTTCACTACACAACCTCGTCAGCAGAAGTTGCGGCCGATTTTGTCTGAGTTTGGTCATTTTCTAGTCATGGCAGTAAGCCTGGAGGATGCTTCAAAATTGCAGTTGGAAAAACTTTGTCCTAAGGGTTCAAAAATAGTGTCACGTCAAATTCAATGGGGGTTTAGGCGGGACGTTTTCATGACCCAAAAGGGTGCCACCATGGTCTCCCATTTGGATGATGGAGAAACCTTCGAACTGGTGAAAGTAGGCGTTCCAAGAGATCCAACCGAGTTCATTGCAGCTGCAGTGGCATTAGGGCATCCACGTTTCTTGCTTGCAAGGGTGAGTAGTGAGGCTGAAGTTGCTGTGGATCATCTTTTGGGGAATGCGGCGAAACTTTCTTTGCTTAGAGCCCGGTTTTTGAAAAAATGGTTGCAAAGGGCAAAAGAGTTGCATGAACATGAGGAGGATTTGCACTCCAAGTTGCCTGCACACTTGCGCAGGGTCCTGGCAGGCAAACGCCTCTTATTGTGGCGTGAAATTTTGCTTGAACTAGGATACCAAGATGCCAAGGTGGTGGACGAAATCATCCGAGGTTTCCCTATGACAGGTTGGACCGAAGAATCAGGAGTTTTTGTGCCTGATGTGCGGCCTCCAGACATGACTGTGGATCAATTGCGGGGCATTGCACTTGGACTGAACCATGCAGTGGTGGAATCGTTGGCACAGGCCGGAGATTCAGAGTTGGATGTCCCGGCTTGGGAAGAAACCCAGGCAGAGATTCAGAATGGGTGGCTAGAACCTTGTGAAGTTTCAGATTTGCGTGTGGTGCATGTAGCCAAACGCTTTCCTTTGCAGCAGGGCGGTAAATTGCGGTTGATCGACGATTTTTCAGCAGCTGGAGTTAACCAAACGGTGGGCATGGCCGAAAAACTCAGGGTGGAGTCGGTGGACGAGCTGACGGCCACCATCCTTGTGATGTTGAAAAAATGCGGTGAAAGTGCTCTGCTGAATCTTGTGGGTAGGACGTTTGACTTGAAAAGCGCTTATAAGCAATTTGGGGTCGACGTCGAGCACCAAAAAACTCTCAGGATTGCCCAGCGTCACCCGGGCGGCGGAGTCAAGTTCTTTGCGGTCCAATCGCTACCGTTCGGGGCCACAGCCTCTGTCTCTTCATTCTTGCGCATAGCAGCTTCCATTAAGTTCATTGGCACGGTGGGGCTGCGGCTCATTTGGACCAATTTCTTTGATGATTATACTGCTTTGTGTACCAGGCAGACGGCTCAAGAGGTGACCTTCTGTGTAGAGTCCTTGTTGCGTTTGCTTGGAGTGAAATATGCTGAGACGGGCCCCAAGGCCCCAGACTTTGCGGAGAAGTTCAAACCCTGGGGTTGGAATTCGACTTGTCTGAAACCGACCATGGGTCTTTTGTCTTAGGTCACACTGACAAAAGACGAGAAGAGCTCCTAGCCACATTGCATGAATTTTTGCAGGTCGAGACGGTAGAGGTGAAAGCGCTGGAGAAACTGCATGGTCGGTTGGTGTGGTTCAGTTCCTATGTTTTTGGCCGAGAGTTGAATACTGCAGTGAGGGTGATTTCGAGATACGCAAGGTTCAAAACCAAAACCATCAACAAGCCCGATGACCTGAACCATGCGTTGAAATTTCTGGCGGAGGAACTGGTCAGAGCCAGACCAGTCCAAGTCTCCCTATCTCATTCCAGCACCTTCTTTGTCTTCACGGATGGAGCGTTTGAACCCCCTTCCAATACACCTGCCACTGTTGGTGGCCTACTAGTTGATGAATGGGGAAGGTCATTAGAGTTCTTTGGGTTGCCTGTTCCACAGACCTTGCTGGACCAATTCCTGGAACATTCAGAACATCCAATATATGAGCTTGAGATCCTCCCAGTCCTGGTAGCCATCAGGATATGGGCCAAGTTGTTGGAGAAGAGCCACGTTGTGTTTTACTTAGACAATACTGCAGCACATAGTGCCTTTGTCCGTGCGGAGGGAGCCACCCCAGCGGCAGCAGGCATGGTGCGAGACTTTGTCAAGTATGAGAAGTTGTTAGGTTTGTTACCATGGTTCGGACGAGTCCCGTCCGCTAGCAACCCAGCAGACGACGCATCTAGGCTGAACTTTAACGTGGCCTGGCTTACCCAAGCCAAACTTCTCTCAGTGGTTCTTCCTGCACACTTAAGTCAGTGGGGTATATCAACGGGTGTTCCGGAAGCATGCAACCGGAAAGCTTGACCCTACGCAGATAGCATCATCTGCCACCTTCCTGTGACAAAAACATGATTTGTTCGCTACAGGTTGAAACTGCAACCTTTCCTGTCTTTACCCCGCCTGTGCATTCGAAGTGAATCCGCGACAAAAAGAGAGGCAGCATTCCACCGCCACGTTTTCATTTCAGTGATGTCCATTGTTTGTTTGTTTCGATTTGCTTTTGTGATTTATCCGCATGTCCTTGTGCAGTTTGATGATCACGATTTGGAAACACACTTTCGATGGCGCGCGTATCCTCGAGATATTTGTTGTTATATATTATTCTTCTTGATGTTTTATTGTTAGTTTAAATAAATAAACCACATATATGAATATGGATCTATACGTTTGATCCTTCCCCATCGTCTTGTGGTTTGTTAGCGAAAATAAGCAACACCTCTTTGAGAATCAAAGATGAATGCCTTATTTTCACGACAACAAAAATTTGTCCCAGTGGGACAAATTAACAAGACCAAAAAAAAAATCTCTGAAACCACCAAACAAACAAACACAAACAGTAAACAGTTTGTTGGTTGTCTCCCTGTTTAACTGGAAACATCGATGATACTTCATGTTCACATGTGTGATTTTTCATTCGTTTGATGTTTTCCGTTTCAAGGGAGGGGGGGTGGGAATTCCACCCTTTTTAAGAGGGCAGCGTTACCCACCCTACTTTCACTACGTTCACCCACCCACGCTGCGGGGGGGGTATATCAACGGGTGTTCCGGAAGCATGCAACCGGAAAGCTTGACCCTACGCAGATAGCATCATCTGCCACCTTCCTGTGACAAAAACATGATTTGTTCGCTACAGGTTGAAACTGCAACCTTTCCTGTCTTTACCCCGACTGTGCGTTCGAAGTGAATCCGCGACAAAAAGAGAGGCAGCATTCCACCGCCACGTTTTCATTTCAGTGATGTCCATTGTTTGTTTGTTTCGATTTGCTTTTGTGATTTATCCGCATGTCCTTGTGCAGTTTGATGATCACGATTTGGAAACACACTTTCGATGGCGCGCGTATCCTCGATATTTGTTGTTATATATTATTCTTCTTGATGTTTTATTGTTAGTTTAAATAAATAAACCACATATATGAATATGGATCTATACGTTTGATCCTTCCCCATCGTCTTGTGGTTTGTTAGCGAAAATAAAGTCATCGTATTTCTTCTCCCTTGCTCAGCAAGCTCGGATGGGTGGATGCGCCGCCCGTTCCCTCAACAATGCCTTCTGGTGGTTTGCCTGACTGCCTGTTCCCTTTGAAGTGGCAAGGAAATGCGGCAAATACATCCAATGGAACCCTCATGCGGTCCGCACCCTAGACTGAGGGTACAACTTGTGGGAAAATAGTTTGTGCGCTGGCTGCACTGGGGGGGCTGTGTCCAGGGGCTTCAAAATTGAAGTGCAAAAGCGGCGCCAGTTTTGGGGTCCACCTTGTCGGCCAGGAAATTACAAAAGACGAGTTGGCAAGGCTCAAGGGCCAGCGCTCCGACTTGCGCAAAGCAATGCGAGAGAATCGCAAGGCAGCTAAGAATGCAGCAAAGCGGAAGAAGCGACTTGTCAAGGCGCTGTCCATGCAGATTTACGCAGTGCAAAGAAATCTTGGTGGAAGTCGTTTATACTGTCTGCTTGCTAAAACTGGCTTATGGTCCTTGCGGACAGCGAATGTAAGCAGCGTTTCTAAAAGACAAAGTGCTAGGTTAAAAGATACAGAGAACAAATGTGAGCTCGATGTTTTCAAGCAGTTTGGAACAAAGTAAGAGGTCAAAAAGAACCCCGAACTGGCGAATGTGCAAAGGTAAAACGGATTTGAGTTTGTCGCTTGGAGACACCCCTGTCAGTCCATGTGCATTTGAGTTTGTCGCTTGGAGACACCCCTGTCAGTCCACTCCCTGTACAAGGAGATTGCAGGTCGCAGGTGTGACCTGGAAGGGTCGTAGGTGGAGGTTTGAGGGTCGTAGGCGGGCTTGCAGGGTTGCAGGTAGGGTGTACCTTACACACCGTGGTGGTGGTACACCTTAAACACTGGTGTGGTTCACCTTAAACACCGGGGGTGTGGTACACCTTAAACACCGGTGTGGTTCACCTTAAAAACCAGGGGTGTGGTACACCTTAAACACCGGTGTGGTTCACCTTAAACACCAGGGGTGTGGTACACCTTAAACACCGGTGTGGTTCACCTTAAACACCAGGGGTGTGGTACACCTTAAACACCGGTGTGGTTCACCTTAAACCCCAGGGTGTGGTACACCTTAAACCCCGGTGTGGTTCACCTTAAACACCAGGGGTGTGGTACACCTTAAACACCGGTGTGGTTCACCTTAAACACCAGGGGTGTGGTACACCTTAAACACCGGGATTTGAGGCCGTAGGTTTGACCTGGACGGGCGGTAGGTAGACCCGTGAGGGCGGTAGGCGGTAGGTTGTGTTTAGACACCGGGCTTTGTTTGGGGCCTTGCTGCTTGTGGGCTGGTTAGTCTACACCGCGCGGTTGCCACAGTGCGCTTGTTTGGGGTCGCAGGCTTGGCCTTGAAGGGTTGTAGGTGCAGCAGTGCGGGATGTTGGTGTGCTGATTGTGGTTTGAAGGTGGCCAGATATAGGTTCTTAATTTGGGAGCTTGAAACGCGTAGTTCTCCAAGACCACATGGGCAGCATTCCCCATAGTATTGCCACCGATGTTTGGGTGGCAAGCAGATGTTTCTCTTAACCTTCGGTGGAATCGCTTGGATCTTTTCTTGTAGGGGTCTAGTTGACCATAAAGCGTTTGAATGTCAGTGGCGAATCTGTACACCAGTCTGTTGTTCCTGCAGGCGGCCAAAATGTTGTCCACCGCAGATTTGAAGCTCCTGGTCGAAGCCAAGGAGGCAGGGAGCATGTTTCAAAGGTTTTTCATACCGGGCCAGAGCAATGCTGTCCTGAGGCGGAGGCTGCAGAGTTGGCGAGAGCCCCCAACTAGGCGGGGTAGAGTTAGAGAGCCTGGTTGGTTTTGACTGCTGAACCAGTCATTCCAAGCTATGCAGCGTCCATTCTGTCAATGCCGTACCGAACCTGCGGCAGTTTCGTTTTTGATCATGTCCGTGTCACATTTGACTGAAAGAGAGAGAGCCTGCATTTGAAACACAGTAATAAAAGTGTTCTGTCTCAGAATGGACAGCGCCCATGCTATCAATGCCGCTCCGAGCCAACCTCATTGTTGTCGTTGTTTTGATTGTGACATGTGCTTGCAGGGAGATCGGGCAGAATGAGAGGTGCGTGAGGCTCGCAGGAGCCTTTGCCTCGCAGAGCATGGGAAACTACAGTTGCAGTGGGGCAGACCACAGGCCCCAAGGTACAGTTGGAGTGGCATAGATCACTCACTTGAGTGGCCTTCGGTTGTGTAGCTGCTTTTCACTCTGCCCGGCTCGTGACACAGACGACCAAAGTGCGACAGCAAATGGGAAACTCGTCGCAACAGCCAGTTTGCTTGTAATTTGCCGCACAGTGCTGGCCGATGATTGCGTATAACATAATCTGATCTGTCAAGCAAGGATGAATATGGAATCGGGGCTTGCGAAACAAGATTTAGGAAACCCATTTTGTCAGCTAAACATCTTGTTTTGCCAGTTGTTGTCACAAAGGGTTTTTGGACCACATTGAACATTGAACAAGACTTATGAGACCTCTTCCCCATGCGCGCCTTTGGTTTTGGCAATCCTCGTCGGTAGAGTTAACTGGACAACCGTCTTTCTATGGGAAGAGATGTGAGCTTGAATTGCCTGAGGTTATAGATCCCGGGTAAGACTTCTGGACTTTATTATTTGTAGCCGTGACGGGGCCTGCAGTCTTGTAGTTGCAGCTTCGAGCACAGCCATTTCCTGTCCACCTGCAGCATGTTTGTATGTTTCCTAGTTGTTCCTAGTTTGGTTAACATGTTTGCCGTGTCTTGTAGCAGTGCTGGGTTCCCAAGTCTGAAGTGTCAGAGTGGTAGGTCCTTGCATGATGTACGGGAATGCATGTGGTGCTCGCGATTTTCTGTGTAGCTGATCAGCCGCTTCTGTCTCAGAAACTTTGACCTCAGGAGTCGGCAGTCATCTGTCAGCTTAGTGCAACACATGACGCGCATTTGCTTTTGACCATGGCAGCTCCTGGTTTTCTACAAACCGCATTTATAGCACGGCCATGTGATTAGCTTGGTTGCTTTGACAGCATTATGTCAGAGTCAGTCGTGACACTTCGAAGGTGTTGTAGTCGTAGTTGCGTGTCATCCTATAGCCACTTGCTTCCAGGTACACACGCGCCGACCCAATGCATCTCCAAGACGGTGCAGGCGGGGTGATGAAGTGTACGGGTGTCGACATGGACATGTACCGGCTCGCGATTCCGTAGTGTCAGGACCTGCCCCTTCACCCCCGTAGACTCTTAGCGCCTTACTTCCCAATTCATTCTTAGTAGCTTGCGGAGGAGGTTCTTTCCCGACAGAAATAACATTGTATTTTTAGTTCGGGCGAAACCTCCTCCGCGTATTTTCCATTGCAAATGCCACCTGATTTGGCTATTACTCCTCCGCAAGGGTTTACTCCAAACCTACTCCGCACATTGTTTCCAATCAGAACTAACGCGTTGCTTTGCAGTAAAACTTCCTCCGCTGATGTCCTGTGAGGCAGTGGTTTTGGTTCAAGATGGTAGCTTCCGCTGTGCAGGTGGCGAAACGCGCCTTAGTTTCCTTGTTGTTGGCGTTGGCCCACCAATATGGAGTCTGCGTGAAGGTCACGCGGGAGAGCCCTGATCCTTTGGTGGAGAAAGCTTTCCGGTGCATCATCAAGAAGGTGCACCCTGACAAAGGAGGCTGTGTGGAACACGCTCAGCAGTTGCAACGAGCGCGGGAGGAATGGCAAACAGTGAAAGGGAGGAAGGACCCTGGTGGCCGACCAGCCCAAGCTTCCGCTATGTCTTTGGTAGGCAAGAAGGAGACAGGCCGCCAAGGGTATCGGATTCGTTCCGTTGCAGTGCTGTTGACGTACCATGGCGTGCAGTAGGATCAATGGCCAGCTTTCTTGACTTTTGTTCGTGATCATGTTGCTCATTGGGGAGTAGAGAAGTGGTGTGCTTCCATGGAGACATGTTCATCAGGCAAGCCACACGTCCACCTCATGGTGCAATTCCACAAAGCCTTAGACAGCCGTGTGGTTGATGTGTTTTCCTTTGCTGCTGCCAGACCAAATGCGAGCTCCACAGATCTCTGTGGTGAAGGGCTGTCTGGGCGACAGTTGCAACGGTCCATTGACCGGGGGATGTTTTACGTCTTCGCAGACAAAATCGGCACACTCTTTGGCAAGGATGGGTTGCCGTTCACAGAGGGCAATTATTTGCCATGCTGGGATCGGTGTGAGAAGACCTACCAAGTCCTGGGCAAGTGGCCGGAGACGTTGTGGAAGCAACGTAAAATCAGCTCAGCCACTTATGAGAAATTGCTTTATTTGACAAGAGATGGTGTGCTCTCACGCAAACGAAATTTAGATGCTTGCAAGGACCATGAGGATAGTGCAGCTTTGACTTTGGCCATGGCAGAGCGAGTTCAAAGGATTCGGTCCAACCCCAGCCTCTTCCGGCTGTTTCCGAAAGTGCCAGATGCTGAGGCTTGGCTCAAGCTTTTTCAAGCTGATGCCTTGCGCTACCCTATCTTGGTTGTGCTCGGGCCTTCCCGAGCAGGGAAAACTGAATGGGCCAAGAGCCTGTTCAAGCGACCTTTGGAACTGAAGATAGGAACTTTGGAGTTTTTCTCCCAGAGACCATGAGGCACTTTCAGCGGGCCGTACATGATGGATTGGTCCTTGATGATGTGAGAGATTTGAATTTCCTTGTCAGCCACCAGGAAAAGCTTCAGGGCAAGTATGATGCCTTAGTTGAATTCGGTTCAACTGCAGGTGGCACATGCGCATACCATCGCGATTTGTTTGGCGTGCCAGTGGTTGCAACAGTCAATTATTCAACGAAGAATTTAGATTATGTGGAGAATCACGATTGGCTTGCCAACCCTGGAAACAGGGTGGTGGTAGTGCTAAGCGGTTCCAATTGATTCTTAATTTGTTTTGCATAGGCTGACGCCCGACCTTCTTGCTAATGTGTTGAAAAAGGTGACATTTCATGTTTTGTCGCAGGTGGTCAAAACACATTTCCTGTTGTCTGCCTTTGCCCTGATGTTTGTTTCGTGATTTGTTGCAAGTTCACCAGTTTGCTGCTGATGGTTCGACAGGTCATTTCAAACAGTTTCGAATCCAGTCAATGCAGCTTCTGATTTTGCCAACGTGTCAGCTGGTTTGATGTTTTCCTTTGGCATTTCTTTCTGTATTGACCATGTTGTGGCTGACTGTGGTTTCATTTGATCGACCTGGCAGGCTGAGACTTTGCGATTCAGCTGTGAGCTTCGACATTGCCTGGAGGTGTGCTTCCAAGGGCTATTTTGGGCAAGATCCGCACAGTTTTGAGTCCAGTCTTTGCTCCATGTGTCAGCAAGGTTTCGGCAGGTCCCTTCAAACAGTTTTGACTCCAGTCAATGCAGCTTCTGATTTTGCTAAAGTGTCAGCTGGTGCTTTTGCCCTTTGATGTTGTCCTTTTGCATTGGGTTTTGTGTTGACTGATACTTCTCCGAAATATCCGATACGTCAGCCAGCGTACCTAAACTTTTGCAGTTTTTATGCGCCCGTTTTTCTGTGTGGAACATGGCTGTTACCATGGAAGGTGCTGCTATTTGATCCCTTTAGAGTGTGAGTGCTGACGAGAGATCTTTGCCTCTTGATTTTTTAGAGGCGATGTTCTGCCAGAGAACGTGAGAAAGGTCAGGCTACCTGATTTTTAAATACTTACAAGCTTCTGTTTCTTGGCAATTTCCTAGAACTGCCGCTTCTGGATTTGAGCATGGCCCGGCCTTGGGGAAGCGTAGGCTTCTAAGCAAACACGAAACAATCAGAAGATCTTCAATGCTTAAGGTATGATGCAGGGATGATGGAACCATGTTGGAATGGAGCGCTGAGTCTTGAGGTTCAATGGCTGACATTATGACATCAAGAGAGTTTATTGACGCTTTGACTTTGTTTCACATTGTAGGTCGTACTGGAGCATGGGTGCCTGGAGAAGCCAGCAGGTGAGAAATGCCACAGCAGCAGACCGCCTGTGCGCATTTTGTTGTTGGTGTTGAGGGTTTCAATGACTGCTGCCGTTTGTTGTTGTGTCATACCTAGCGGCAACTTGTGTTCAAGCCTTAGACCTTAGAGTTTGCTACTGCCTGCGCAAGTTTTGTCTTGTGGAAGTGGTCGCCCATGCCGCCCAAAGCAGCTGCGAAAGCGAAGTCGAAGGCTGAGGACTTGGGATTGGGGGTTCCGTTGTGCATTGGACATGTATTTTCAGTCAAGGTTTGGAACCCCAAAACGGGGTCCAGAAAGAGGCTTGAATTCCAGGGCCTCACTGAAAGACCTCCATTGTGCAGCTTCTGCAGCAAAGCCGAAAGCCAAATCTGAATTGTTGACGATTTTTTGGCTCAAACATTTGCTGCTCGGATAGGTGCACTGCTATTCTTGATTGCGCGCGCACGCTTGTTAGCCATGTGTGACCAACTAGCGGAGGTGCAAAAGAAGATTGCTAACTTGCAACGGCATATCAGAAGAGCCAAGCAGAGAGAAACAGCTCGGGAAGAAATTGTTGACCAACAAGCTCTGGTTGTCTTTATTTTTTCAGGCTATCGTGCCGATGTCGCTGGTCACTTCCACCTTTCCAGATCCAAACGTTGCATGTCGCTGGACAGTGCAGTGGCTCACGTTGAGTGAGAGTACATCAGAGCTCCTTTGGAAGACAAGGTCATGCTCATGTTGGACCCTTACCGACAATATCCGATACATCGGCTACTGGCAGCCTTTCGCTACCTAGTGCTGTTCCAACTGCGTGAGGGGGTTCAGAAAATGAATTATGAATTTGGAGTGGCCCCATCGCGGCGCATGATGGTCGACCGCGTCCAGCATTTGCTGCCCGACAGTTGGCCTGTTGACTTGCAGGCGCGGCTACTTCGCCCATTAGCAACTGCACGCGGCCAGCGCAGGTACCTTGCGGCCTTCAGGAATCGCTTTGGGTGCAAACTTGGCAAGCTACGGACGAGTCCACCAATGTCGTTGCAGGAGAAGCAGTCCAAGGCACGGGTGGTTGATTGGCTGGGTTAGTGTTGTGCAAGCAGATTTGTAAAGGTTTCTTTGAGATGCTGTGTTGACATTCGGTCAATATTTGGGTATTCCGGTAAAATGCTGATTTGCTGTTTGTAGGACCATGACAAATCACAACCTCCGGTTCTTGCAGTTTTGAAGCATACAGTGCAAGTTTTGGATCTCATTTGTACGCATTTTTGATTCCAAATGCGGACCCCGTTTTGGGGTCCAAAAAGCGGACCCCAAAGTGCAGATGACCAAGGTTTCTCACTTCCTAGCCAAATTGCTTGTCATTTTTGGGTCCGGAAAATAGACCCCAAAATGGGGTCCGCTTTTTGGACTGAAAATGATCATTGTCAAGCGGCCTTTGGCAGGCGATGGCCTTTTGGCAATGGTGCAATTATGCATTGAAGGATGCTGGTGACGAGCCTTTAGTTATCAACATGGATGAGTCCAGTATTGGGTTTCACTGGGGCGCGTTGTCTGGGACAGTTGTTCGACAAGGTGCCCCGATGGATAAAGTTAAATCGCACGCTCTCAAAGCCAGGGCCACATACATTTGCGCTGTCACCCATGATCC
>CAMXCT020002693.1:0-87500 GCA_947184155.2 Cladocopium goreaui
AATAGGCTCGCTCGGCCCTATATCAACATGGACCTCGTGATTCAATATTTTGAGATTACAAATTTAGGATCTGGTTGGCTTGACTGATCCGGCCCTGCCTCAGGTGGATGCCCGCGACGCGCGCAGCCGCAAGGTCACCGATTGCCCTGCGTGGACCCTCTATGGTGGGAGAGGACGGCGAGCAGAGCTACACAACTTATCCGCATATGAATTTGTCAGGCACTTCCACATCAAGCAGGCCAAGTATCCCTTCACCGTCTTCAATCAAGACCAAGACCCGGAGAAGTACGAGGCGATGCTCACGGACGAGGGCCGCGAGAAGGTCCAGAAGAAGAGGGCGACCTTGATCGCAGGGAAGGACTATGTGATCCGGGAAGCAGGCGGAGAGGGCTGGTTTCCCTTGGGCCACGGCAAGCTGGCGAAGCCTTACCGCCACGATTGGGTCATCGGTACCCGGCAGCGGCCCAACATCCCAGTGATCTATGGGGCGCAGAGCAGCAAGACCGAGGAGGAGCAGGCCATGCGGATCTTGGTGCTCTTCTTTCCATGGGTCAACGACGTCGCCGACGCCACAAAGGAAGTGCCCTTCATCAACGACCTATGTCCTGGCCCTTCAGAAAGAAGCTGGAAAGATGTCTTGATCACTCATGCATCCCAGGTGGGTTTCGCAACAGAAGAAGTAAAGCGCTATACCATGAACTTCATCTTCACCTACTGCCTGCCACGGCAAGTCCGGCTCGTGGACGGCTTGCAGGAGAATTCCGACAATGAAGACTTGGCCGACGGAGTGGTGGACATGGCCCTGGACGAGGAGGACTTGCTGGAAGCGACGTTGACGCATGTGCGTGGTAGTGGGCGCGGTGCAGAAGAGGCAGACTGCACACAAAGCGACGCAGAGGATGAAGCAGAGGGACGCACCAAGCTCTTTGACATGACCATGCAAATGTTCGGGCTCTCTGGCGCGATCTGGCACGGAGACAGAGTGGGTGATATTTCAGAGGCTCAGGAGCGCGTGGCAGCATTGCGACGAGATACTGAAATCGACCATGACCTGGCTCTACAGTCTGCCAAAGCATCAGCAACAGCAGGGGAGAAGGGCGAGGCAACTCGAAAGACTGGACTTCTTGGCGCGGCCATGCCTGAGATTGAGGCGGGGGGGTTGAATGCATGTTGCGCTATACGTTGTACCACGACCACGAGCTTTGAAGGACAATTTGTACAACTATCCTGTACGTATTGATTTAAAAGGCATTGCTTTGATATTATAAAGCGAACGTTTTTTAATAAGTGGCATGAATGAAACACATCAGAGAAAATTAAGATATTTCGACTCAAACATTGCATATCTGAGTTCCACCGTGCCTTCTATCCGCGCTACCGCTTGGGCATCTCGGGCTGTAACGAACTTATAAATTTAATGTGGACATTGCCGATATATACAAGCTCCCTTGCTCAGCGCGCCCCATGTATCATACAAGTGCACCCTTGTGCCACAGGAGAAGCCGAAAGTGACTTTGGCGTTGATCGAGGACTGACTGGACGGGACCCGCGGTCAGGTCAACACAAAGCAGTTCGACTTCTTGCAGTTGGTGGCAGACCGGCTCATGGTTGAATGCCGCTTAAAGGATCCACAAGACTCCCTGCGGGAAGATGGTGCCGAGCCGCTGCGATACATGTTACATGGCCCGCCGGGCACTGGGAAGTCGCACGTGGCGAAGTTCGTGAAGCAGCTCTTTCGCCTGGTCGGCATGCAGGAAAGCATCGACTACCAGTTCGTGGCCTTCCAAGCAACCAACGCCGTTGACCTGGAGGGCGTAACCATGCACTATGCCTTCTGCCTGAACCCGTTCAACCGCACTGAATGGAATGCTATGAGCCCAGACAAGGCCAAGCGAATGGCATACTGGCGCTGGGTCTTTATCGACGAGATCAGCCTGGTGCCCGCCGACCTCTTTGCCCGGGCAGAACACCGGCTACAAGAAGTCAAGCCGCAGACGGACGAATGGAAGCAGGACAGGGAGAACAAGGGAAGTACAAGACCGTTTGCCGGCGTCAACGTGGTGCTCATTGGTGATTTCAAGCAGCTTCCTCCGCCACAGGGCGGCTACCTCGCAGATGCGCCGCATGCCTTGAAGGTCGGACCGCATTGCACCAGCAAAGCGCCGGATCCCCTAGCCGATGCAGGCAAGAAGCTGATGTGGGAAGAGGTCGAAGGCATGATCGAGTTGGAGGAGAGGCAGCGGTGCAATGACGAGTGGTGGAACGAGGTCACAGAAGAAATCCGCGCCGGCAAGCTCTCTGACAAGAACCATCGCTATCTGCTTGGTGAACCAGTGGAAGGTTGTCGGCTATCGGCCGAAGAGCGCGCCTCGCGGCGCCGAGTGATCACTGGCCCCGATGACCCGCGCCTGCTCGAAGCGCGCTTCCAAGAAGCGCCCGTCATTGTCGCGAACAACGATGCCAAGTACCAGATCAACAAGGACAGGGCCAAGAAGTTCGCGCGCGACACGGGCGAGAAGCTCAGGTGGGCCATTGCCAAAGACGTTGCGTCAGCGGAGGCTCTGCAGAGCCAGATGTGTGACAAGGACCGGAAGATCAAGCACCTTGGCTTCATTTATGGATTGTGTAGCAGAGGTTCTCTTCTTTATCAGCCCTCGAGATTCTAATTAACAGAGCACGGTGTGTGAGAATGGGTTTTAAAAATGACAATGATATTACTGTATATCAGCATCCTTTAAGACCTACTTTTTTCCAGGGTCAGATACGCAATAATAATATAACCATATCAGCGCATGCCCGGGCCATCTTTGGGATGTTGATGATGATGATGATGATGGTGATGACGATGACGATGACGATGATGATGATGATGATACACAATTATGACGATGATGACGAGAATGTTGATGGCAATGGTCGGCGCGGTGGTGTGCCAGGTGGTTGCAGTACCATCCCGGAGACACCGGCAATTTGATGGGGACTCTGCCTTTGGTTCGTGGCATGCGGGTAGCACTCACGGAGCACATCGACAAATCACCGGACAAGCTGCTGCTGCGTGGCCAAGTCGGCACGGTGCATTCCTGGGTCTGGCTGGAGAATGAGCCCCGCCCCAGCGTCGTCTACGTCAAGTTCGAGGGCGCAATGTGGCAGCTCGATGGCATCGAGGAACCAGGTCTCTACCCGATCAGGCCCAGGACGGGAGAATGGTATTTGGACAGGAGGCGCCAGGTGAAGATGTTGAAGGTAAACCGGACGCAGCTGCCCTTGGCTCCGGCTTATGCCATGACAGCACACGCGAGTCAAGGGAAGACCTTGCGGGCCGTGCTCTTGGATTTGAACATCGACAAGATCTTCGACTCAACCATTGGCACGGTGGCTTCAACAAGGGTTCGGTCTCGTTATGATGTGTTGATCTTGCGGCCGTTCCCAGCCTGGCTCTATCAGCGGAACACGTCCGATGGCCCTGACCTCCTACTTCGGCAACTCCGTGGACATGCCATCGACTGGGCAGCCTACAGGGATGCAAAGCGGCCCTGCAGCACATGCCAGACGTGTCGAGAGGTCCTCCCTATGGACATGTACCCCCACCAGCAATGGGAGAAGGTCCGGGCCAACCAGCTCGGCATATGCACAGCTTGCAAGACTGGCGTGGATCCCAAGCGCCGCCGCAAGTTGGAGGCCGAGAGCTTGCAGAAACACCAGTGCTTCGGCTGCGAGACCATGAAGATTGCAGAGGCCTTCCCACGAGCACAGCTGGAGAGCAAGGAGGCTGAGACATCGAGAAGGTGCTTGAAATGTTTGCAGGCGTCGCGAACAGAGATGCAATGTCGCAGATGTTCCGAGACCAAGCCGCACACTGAATTTGAGATGTCCATGGTCACCATGCCCGTCAAAGGGATCCTGTGCTTGCCTTGTCAGGCTCACATCAAGCAGCAGACTATCAGGCAGTGGGGCGGCTTCTTCAAGTGCAAGACGTGCAGCTCAATCTTTCCAAATTGTGCCGAAGGTGGAGCGCAGAGGTGTCTGAATTGTTCTTCACGAGACAGCTGGCAGAAAGGTGAACACACATGCCGGAACCAGCATTGCAAGCGCAAGTGGAAGGAGGCGCAGCCGAAGGGCGGCAAGAGGCAGAGATATTGTCCGGACTGCAGACGGAAGTGAAATATGCCAAAGCGCAGATCCAGATAGAGCCTTCACAGATCCATATAGACGCGTAGTGCTCTGAAATAGTGAGTCTGGAACACCGTTAGTCAAATTTTCGATCGGTAGGACAGCAGACTGACAGGCGTGCCCTGGTTCTGAAAACAAGCGTGATGTGTCTGCAACCAGGAGAGCATTGGTTTTACATGTCAACCTAGTGTTTGCTATTGGGTTCAACCCTTTCTTGCTTCAGTGCGTGTCACACAGATGCTTCCGTTCATAACTACGTCCCAAGGCATAGACGTGCATGAAATTATATACTATTTTGCAAATATGTGCCTTCATGATTGTTGACTTTTCTTTAGCCCTATTGGAAGAAAGACTGCGCATGTGGCAGGTGCTATCTTCATTTCATCCACCGACAAAATCATCATTGCGCAGGCTCAAGCTGCGTCGTCAAGACCTGGCGAACCGCAAAACTGATAGCAAAAAAACGGCAAGGAGAAGCATGACGGCCACACAGCCGGCAACAGCAGGCCTAACCCGGGGAAACAGCCAAAGAAACTGCAAGGCAAGGAAGAGCCTTAAGCCAACATAGCACACCATCTGCAGCTTAACAGGGGCAGCAGTCGTTTACAGCCACGTCACTTCTGCATTCTGGCCTTTCATTTTGCTCTGAACCTTAGGTGCCTGCATGGCGCTGGGGCCACTACTGACTATGGAAAGCGAGACCTGCTTGTTTCACTGTGTTTCCTTTCTCCTACTCCTTGCCCCGCCCGCTCTTGCCAGGCCTTTGTCCTGAACTTCGTCTATCGGCGGGGGACCGACTTGACAACCCTCCCCTGCACAAGGCGGGGGCCGGGGCTTGGGGCACCCCGGCAGCATCCTCTCTGAGGAGGCTGGCCGCCCTGGTTTGCTGAACTTGGCAGACCGAAGGCCGGGAGAGCCGTCAAAGTGCATGGTGCTCAAAGGGCTCGAGCCGCTCAGGAAGCCTATGCGGAAGCTCGGCTTGGTAGATTAGCCTCCGTCGAGGCATTTTAAAGTTTACTCAATAGCTTCGGGTCGAAGCTCACAAGCTTGGAAGCTTGGCTACTGCTCAGTAACTCAAAGAGTCAAGGCTCAAAGCCGTAAGTGTCGGGGCTCAGGGGGGCTCAGAGGGGCTCAGAAGCTAAGAGTTTAAGGGCTCAGCAACGTAAAGATTTGAAGGCTCTGCGTTTCTGGGGCTTGAAGGTTTGACCCGGCAGTCACCTGAACCTTGAAAGCTTGGGGTCTACGGGCCTGCGCCTTTGGAGCTTTTGGGGGCGCAACCTTGGACCCGTGGACTTACTCCTTGGAGCCTGGGGAGACCCGGCCTGTGGACCTTGAAGGCTTGAGGTTGCAGCCTGGGCCCCCCCTAGAAAGCTTGAAGCCTTGAATCTCCAGTCCAAGGCGTGACCCCTCTAGAGAGAAGCTGGCACCTTGAAGTCTGTTGCAACCTGGCCGTCCTGGAAAGCTTGAGGTTGCAGCCTGGCCCTGGAAAGGCTTGAGGTTGCAGCCTGGCCCCCCTGGAAAGAACATTGAAAGCATGAGGCTACGTCCTGACCCCTTGGAAAGCTTGAAGGTTTGAATCTTCGCACCAGGGCGTGACCCCAATAGAGATAAGTTGTTACCTTGAATTGGTACCTTGAAGGCTTGAGGTTGCAGTCTGGCCCCCCTAGAATTGCAGTCTCCACCCCCCTGGAAAGCTTGAGTACCTTGAAACCTTGAGGTTGCAGCCTGGCCCCCTAGAAAGCTTAAAGGCTTGAGGTGCAGCCTGGCCCCCCTGGAAAGCACCTTGAAAGCTTGAGGCTACAGCCTGGCCCCCTTGGAAAGCTTGAAGGCTTGACGTACCTTGAAGGCTTGAGGTTGCAGTCTGACCCCCCTGGAATAGCAGTCTGGCCCCCTGGAAAGCTTGAGTACCTTGAAACCTTCAGGTTGCAGCCTGGGCCCCCTCGAGAGCTTGAAGGCTTGAGGTTGTGGCCTGGCACCCCCTGAAGACTTGAGGTTGCAGCGTGGCCCCCCCTGGAAAGCTTGAAGGCTTGAAGTTGCAGCCTGGGCCCCTCCGGAAAGCTTAAAGGCTTGAAGTGTCCATCCCAGGGCGTGACCCTACTAGAGAGAAGTTGGTGATGCGAGTGATGCAGCTGAGTTTGCTTTGGGCGCCACCTGTGTTGGCGAGCCCTAAACCCTAAGCCCTAAACCCTAAACCCTAAATTCCCACCCAGGCCGTCTTGGCCGCACCCACCCTAAACAGGGTGGCCGGCACCCCGAACACACCCGGCAGTGAGATACACCAAGGCTGGGCAGGACAGAGGGAGGAGCCTCAGGAGAGTGGTCTGTTAAGGCCCCTTGGGCCTTGCACGGCATGTGCAAGAACAGGGCTTGGCCCCAATAGGCGGCGTTAAGCCGCGCTCACATAAACTGTGTGTCCACAACACCTTCCTGCCTAGGAAGGCCAATACCCTAAACCGAAGGGTGGAAAGCCCTCCACGGGCAAGCCCTCCACGGGCAAGCCAAGCCAAGCCCAAAAAAGGCCGTTTTAAAGCTTATTTAGTCTGTAGGGCTTGTTTTTGGGTAAGGGTCCCCCCTTTGGGCTGGAGCTGGTTTTGGCAAATTTTGGCTTTCCAAGGCTCCCGGAAGGCATTCCAAAGGCCTTCAAATGGCAGAAATTTGCTTCCAAACGGCTCCTGGCCGGGATTTGGCCCAAAAGGGCCGTTTCCCAGGGATCCCAGAAGGCAGCTTTAATTGCAGTGCTCCAAGCCACCAAAGTCCCAAAATTTGGCTCCAAAAGGCTCCTGGCCAGGATTTGGGCTCCCAGGAGGCTCCCAGAGGCTCCCAGAAGGCTCCCAAAGGCTCCCAGAGGCTCCCAGAAGGCTCTCAGAAGGTTCCCAGAAGGCTCCCAGAAAGGCTCCCAGAGGGTTGCAGAAGGCTCCCAGAAGCTTCCCAGAAGGCTCCTAGAAGCTCCCGGAGGCTCCCAGAAGCTCCCAGAGGCTCCCAGAAAGGCTCCCAGAGGCTCCCAGAGGCTCCCAGAAGGCTCCCAGAAGGCTCCTAGAAGCTCCCGGAGGCTCCCAGAAGCTCCCAGAGACTCCCAGAAAGGTTCCCAGAGGCTCCCAGAAGGCTCCCAGAAGCTTCCCAGAAGGCTCCTAGAAGCTCCCAGAGGCTCCCAGAAGGCTCCCAGAAGCTTCCCAGAAGGCTCCTAGAAGCTCCCGGAGGCTCCCAGAAGCTCCCAGAGGCTCCCAGAGCTCCCAGAGGCTCCCAGAAGGCTCCCAGAAGCTTCCCAGAAGGCTCCCAGAAGGCTCCTAGAAGCTCCCGGAGGCTCCCAGAAGCTCCCAGAGGCTCCCAGAAGCTCCCAGAAGCGGAATTCAATAGCCGGCCCCAGGGCCTTGCAAAGGCAGAAAGCTGCTGGGATTTTACTTGCCGGCCCAAAGGCTCTCAAATAGCAGAAATTTGCCTCCAAAAGGCTCCTGGCCAGGATTTGGCCCAAAAGGGTGGGAATTTTAGGGCTTGCCCTAAACCCTAAAAGGTGGACGATAGGGTGGCTTACCTCCAAAGCTGGAGAGGGGTGGGAAAGTAAGAAAGGGTCACCGCGCACCCAGCGGCCCAACAACAACATCTATCAAAAACGGCTCCGCTCATAAGCCGCCGCCTTCACACCTTTTAGGTGTGCGGCGGCGCAAACCACTGCGTGGGAAGAACCCCCTGCCACGGGGCGGAGACGCCCTAAACACTAAAACCCTAAACCCTAAACCCTAAACAGGCGAGAGCGCCAAGACCATATACATGGGCGCTCGAGCCACTGGGGCTCCAGGCAGACCCTGGACGCCAATACGAATCTACGGGCCTGCTAGGGTTAAGCCTAGCAGGACAACTGCAAAGCAAGGCCACAGCAAGCCTGACGACTCACTTCCACTGGCGTAGCCAGTAAAGGATAACCCCAAAGTCCTCACCATTTGGCATCCCGGAGCCCCATGTTAACATTCAAAGGGTTCAAAAACAAGCTGTGCCGCCCGAAAGTGTGAAAGAAGCAGGTTCTAAAACAGGCTGTGCCGCCCTGAAGCCTCAAAAAAGGCAGCTCCTAAAACAAGCTGTGCCGCCCTGAAGTCTCAAAAAAGCAGCTCCCAAAACAGGTTGTGCCTTGCTGAGGTGCCAAAAAAGCAACTTCAATCCAAACTTCCCAAAAATAGAAAATTTTCAGGACTCAAAAAGGAGGTGATTTCAATACTAAAAAATACTCGTTTTAAGGGGTCCGGCACCAATCCTGACCCTGGGCCTTTTTCAGGCTCCCAAACTTGCCCTAAAACAGCCTGAACATCAAGGAAATTCAGGGCGTAGAGCTCTAAAATTAAGAAAATGAAGGGTGCAGAGCTCTAAAATTAAGGAAATTAAGGGCTCAGAGCCTTAAAACTTAAGGAAATGAAGGGTTTAGAGCTTTAAAATTAAGGAAATTCAGGGTGTAACGCTTTAAAATTAAGGACATTAAGGGTTAAGAACCTTAAAATAAAGGACCTAACGGGTTTAGAGCCTTAAAATAAGGAACTTCAGGGTGTAGAGCCTTAAAATTTCTAAAAAAATGGAAATTAAGGGTTCAGGGCCTTAAACTTAAGGAAATAACGGGTTTAGAGCTGTACAATTAAGGAAAATTAAGGGTTCAGAGCCTTAAACTTAAGGAAATGAAGGGTTTAGAGCTTTAAAATTAACGACCTTCAGGGTTAAGAGTTTAAGGGCTTTAAATTGAAGACATCAGTGGTTTCGAACAGGCTGTGCCGCCCAAAGTGTAAAAAAAGCAGCTCCTGAAACAGGCGGTGCCGCCCTAAAGTGTCAAAAAGGCATCTTCAAGACAAACCTCCCAAAAATCGAAAATTTTCAGGGCTCAAAAAGGAGATGATTTCAATACTAAAAAATGCCGTTTTACAGGGTCCGGCGCCAAATCCTGCTCCCAAACTTGTCCTAAAACAGGCTGTGCCGCCCTAAAGTGTCAAAAAAGCAGCTCCTAAAACAGGCTGTGCCGCCCTAAAGTGTCAAAAAAGCAGCTCCGACAACAGGCTGTGCCGCCCTAAAGTGTCAAAAAAACAGCTCCTAAATCAGGCTGTGCCGCCCTCAAGTGTCAAGAAAGCAACTCCTAACACAGGCTGTGCCGCCCTAAAGTGTCAAAAAAAACAGCTCCTAAATCCGACTGTGCCGCCCTCAAGTGTCAAAAAAGCAGCTCCTAAAACAGGCTGTGCCGCCCTACAGTGCCAAAAACGCAGCTCCTAAAACAGGCTGTGCCGCCCTAAAGTGTCAAAAAAGCAGCGCCTAAAACAGGGTGTGCCGCCGTAAAGCGTCAAAAAAATAGCTCCTAAAACAGGCTGTGCCGCCCTAAAGTGCCAAAAAGGAGCTCCTAAAACAGGCTGTGCCGCCCTAAAGTGCCAAAAAAAGCAGCTCCTAAACCAAAGCTGTGCCGCCCTGAAGTGTCAAAAAAAAATAGCTTTTGGAACAGGCTGTGTAAAGTGTCACAAAAGCAGCTCCTAAAACAGGTTGTGCCGCCCTACAGCGCCAAAAAAAAGGTCCTAAAACAGGCTGTGCCGCCCTAAAGTGCCAAAGAAGCAGCTCTTGAAACAAGCTGTGCCGCCCTAAAGTGCCAAAAAAAACATCTTCAAGACAAACCGTCCGAAAATCGAAACTGCGACAGCCGTGTCAAACCGGACTGTTCCTCCCCGGCACAGCAAAACATATATAAACGCACAAACAGGTCGGCAAGGCCGGTGCCACTGAGGGAATCCAGGGGGCAAGTTGCAAGGCCCGCCCAACCCCTCACATCGGCCCATGCCGGCTTGAGCCCAGCGGCGTCTCAACCTATCACAGCGTGCAGGAAAGCCAATCCCCATGAACACGTTTCAACCTTCAACGCACACGTCTGCCATTGCACTTTCTCTGCCGCGTTTTTTGTCCCGCTGCTTCGCGTCTCTCGGCCACATCTGTGCGGCAGCGCTTCTGTACTGGCTGTCTGCGTGGCCCTGAAACGTGTTCCTACATGTGCAAACTTGTGCCTCACTGTGCTGGCGCGAAATGCCTCGGCGTGAGCGGGCCACCGGCAATGAGGTACTCTTCGTCTCTTTGTACCCTCGACATCGCCACGTATGCCGCAGCCCTGCAACCTATTGTATCCAGCCAGATGGTCACATGTGGAAGCGTCATGCCCTGGACCTTCGGTATGGTGCACGCGTACCCCAGGCGGACCGGAAAGCAAGTGACCCGCCTGCCATCCTCAAGCTCGTGGCCGACCATGTGCACAGCAAGCCTCTGTCCTGTTCGCGTGAGCACTTCCAAGTACTTGCTTCTATTGTCATAGGACTCCACCGTGGCGCTCATGCCGTTCACAAAATCGTGCTCTTTGTCCATGTTCTTGGTCAAGAAGATACGCATGCCTTCATAGACATCCGTCTCGGCTCCAACCAAGCGGCCCTTCTTCAGCTTGTTGGTCGCCGGATCGTAATTGTCCAGGTTGGCCTCGTAATCAAAGAGCACGTTGCCGATGGGTTCCTTGTGCCGATGTTCGAAGAATGCTTGCAGGGCTAATGCGTTTGCCCTGGCACAGGCCTGCCGGCTGCATGTCACAATGGTGGTGGTGCCGTGCTCCCGGAAGAGGTCCAGGACGTCGTAGGCTGTCGGTTCGTTCGTCTTCCACGCTCGGTGCCCCCTCAAGATTTTCTTCTTGAGCTGCTTCATGCTCGGCTGTGCCGTCCGCAGGACATCGAGCTTGTACTGCAGCTTCGAGGACTTGCAGCGCACCTGCTCACGGAAGTGGATGGTTTTCACCTGCGTTGGCCATGCCTGGCTTTCATCACAGCGCCGTACGTCTTTGTCAACCACCGGAAGCTGCCAAAAGTCGCCCAAGAGAATCAGACAAGGAAGCTGATCTGCATATTTCCACATTGCCACGATGCGTTCAAAGTGTTCCGCTGTCAGCATGGAGACCTGCGACGGGTAGGGCAACCAGATTCCAACGACAAACAACACTGCCAAAACGGCTCGCTTGAGACATAAGAGAATCACTACTAGGATGTAAAAGCAGGGGTTTCCAGCATGCATCCCGTCGGTGCCTCGTCGATGATGACCATCTCGTACTGGGTGAGGATTGCCATGGCTTCTTGAAGTGGTTTGTGCAGCAGGAAAGCTCCGTGGGAGGTGTCCACGTCGACATCTGGATGCACGCTTCGCACTTCCGACGCAAGCTGTCCTGTGGGGAGCGCGAAGAGGATCCTGGCACCTTGGCGCTTCCATTTGCGGACTTGCTCGTGGATGACGTGCGTTTTTCCGGTGCCCGGCGGACCGCTTGCAAACAGGATCTTGTGCTCCACTGCCTTGGCATTGCACGCCTCCAACTCCTCATCCGTTTGCGTATGGCAGGCAGCCATTGCAATCTTCATCTGCTGCGCAACCTTCTCCTTGAGATGTTTCTGCGACCGTGTCAGCTTGTGCTTTTGCACACGGCCGTCCGCGCGCACGGCGCTGTCCGCCGAGTCGGAGGGGCTTGGCACCTCTGCCTCCACCGGGATCTCTCCTTCGAGATAGCGTTTGACTATGCACCGCTGCGCCCGGACCTTGTTCAAGATGGTCTGTACGAAAGCTTTGCTGTGGGCTTCCAATTCCATTGCCGCTTGAATGACTTCATCGTTGTCCCAGAACTCCGGGGCGTGGTGCAGGCAGAGCGCGAAGTTCCGATACTTCGCATTCACTTTTTCCATGACTTCTGGCGCGTCATCCTGGAAGGCTTCGAGCTTGCGGAAGGGCTTGTTCAAAGCAAGCCATTGTGCATAATACTTGTCGTTCAACATGGAGTTCATGGTGGCCGCAATCAGCTTCTCCCCCCGGGTTTTGTAATCGTTTGCAAAGACTTCCAAAGGGGTAAGGTCGTCGTACCCGTACTCCTGGGCCGCGAAATCATTGAGCGTATCGGGCTCTTCTCCCTCGCGTTTGCATGCTTTCTTGTGTTGGTCCCAGGTGCTCAGTAGCTCTTTCCGATGCTTTGCGAATGCACGATCATCTTCTTGGCGCTGCCTCTGCACCTCCTGCATGACCTGTTTTTTGTGCTTTTCCACGATGTAGTTAATGATCTTTCCGTCGGTATTTGACTTACGCAGAAATTCCAACAGTATCATGTCATCTCGGCGCCAGGCAGCCGCCTCATAGACCTCCACGAACTTTGGCTTCTTTTCCATGTTGTCGAAGTTCGGGGCCATGATGTCGCACATGCTGCCGCTCATTACACATTGGGGGAAGCGCTCCGCTGCAAGAATAAGCCACATCTCAGGCTCCAGAAGCCGGATCCGTCGCAGGACACCTACGGCAGTGCTGTAATCTGACCCTTCTCCGCTCAGCCACTCCGAATCCATGCTGCTGCTAAACTTCATGCCGTACGTGGCAATATAGTGCAGCACTGCGCCGTTACGGCTGTCTGTGCCGCCGCCCTGCTCCACATCTTCATGGCATTTGGTGATCTCCATGGTCGGCTTCATGTACGCTCGGATGTGCGCGGCTTTGTCCTCCTCCGTGTGGTGAAGGGCGACAGCCCTTGCCTCGGGGTCCCAGGCCGATGGCTCCTCACGGACCGGTAGCTTCGAATCTTTATAGTCTTGTTGGGAGTCCATGACCAGGCCATGCAGGAATGGCTCCGTTTCCTTGGGCGGAATAGTCGCTTGGATTTTGTTCTCCAGGCCGATGGCCTCGACATTTTCGAGAAAATCCAAGGAATGACTGTGCACAGTGCCCCTGCCATGGTATCGCTGGCTCGCCTGTTTCCTTTTCCCGTCTTGAAACTCCAGGCGCGTAACGTGGGCCACCACAGTGCTGATGTTGCTGCCTTCGTCTGCCGGGCCAAGCACATGGCCTGTCCACGTGCGATCCGATCGACCTGCGTGCGCCTGGTCCCCACAGATGTAGCTCTTATCCAACTCCTTCAAAACGTGCGCCATGTGCAGCGTCTCTGCTCCAGCCAAATGTTGCCGGGGGCGGCCCAGAGCTGCTTGCTCATGCATAACCCACTCATGATATGGGAAAGACCTTTCGTATGGGGCCCTTGTGCGGAAAAGAGAGGCATTTCCACATTGTCTTTGCATGTCCAGCACGGCCTGGTGCCGCACCCGCCAATATTGCGCTGTCCAAGGCGACCCTTTCAGCATGTGGCGGAGCGCCACACCGGTGCGAGCCGCTAGGTTTTTCTTCGTGCCGATCGTGGTCCACATGGAGAGGTCGAACACAAAGTAAAGCAAGAGATAATCTGCGCCGTACCCGATCACAGGAAAAAGGACCTTGCGAAGAAAACATCTTCTGATGCGGCCCTGTTCTGCTGCCACGATGTTAGGTTCTGCTTCTGCGGCGTCCTCGGCGACAAAGTCCTGGTTGCCCTCGTCCTCCTCTTCATCGCCTTCCTTGGCTTCCTCGTTCTCTGCGTCTTCTGGGCTGGCGCCCTCTTGATCGCTGCTTGTGTCTGCGGCACGTCTCTGCCGGGGTCTGGCTCTTTTTCGGCTCTCATGGGATGCCCGGGCAACGGTTTCACACAGATTGCGGTGCCAATACAGGTGTGGCCATAAGCAGCATTCCAAACCTTTCGTCTCAATGAATCGCAGGGGATGCCGGCGCTTCTGGAGAGGCGCGCGGCTGCCATGCTTGTTGAGGAACTTCTGATGCTCTTCGAGGATCTCCTTATATGCGCTGTCCTCGCTGCCCAGGAGAAACTCGAACGCTTCCTTTGCTGCCCTCCTGTCCCTCCGCTTCCTCAACGCTGCAATCTCAGTTTCCACGCTGCGCATCTTCCAAGCGAAGGCCATCATCGCATTGTGCACCCTATAGCCGTTGGGCACCCTTTCGAGGGAGCCGATATCAATCTCCAAGGGCCGCAATGCTTCCAGCACCCGTGCGTTCAAACCTCGAAGAGGCGCTGGGATGTGTTCGGGTTGTGGCACGTACTCATCGTGCAAGCACGCTGTGCACTGGTTCTTTGGGACGGTCGCCTTGTTCACCCTTTTGAGGTCCATGGGTGTCAATTTTCTTGGGCACATGCTGTGACACTTTTCACACATGCCCCAAGAGCCGTGCTTGCACCACTTTTCCACCATCTGGGCCTTCTGGTCTGTTGGCAGCGGCAAATCAGAATCATTCGGGGCCACGTGCCCTATCTCGCCACAAGCTTCTTTGACCGCGGCTCTCTCGGCTGCTTCAGCCTCTTCACCTGCACGGGCGAGCTGCTTCTCTGGGAAGAAGAACTTTCGCCGGGGCACCCGCTGATCCCGGCGCACCAATGCCTCGTACTCCATTCTTTCTTTGTCTTTCAGCTCTTTGCCCGCCAGCTTTTTGTGTTGCAGATGTCGTTCCCAGGCTTCCTTGGGCTCTGCCTTCTTGCGGTATTCCTCTGCAACCGCGTTGCCAAGGAACTGCTTCACCCGCTGCAGTGCGAGGTGGTAAACAGAGCGGTCTGCGTTGTAAAACTTGCGCAAGGCTTTTGTGATCTCTTGCTTCCCCCTGCGGCGGGCAGGCGGGCACGATCCCCCCAAGTCGTCTGGTCCAAATGATGTTCACGGGCCCAAACAAACATGTACTGTTAGCCATGTAAGCATTCTGGTTACCGTGCGTCTCTCCTACAAGCAGAAACCACAACCGCCTGCAAGCGCCTATTTGTATTCGAATACAACCGATTAACTGAACCCTGCAACCAAACAGCCCTCTTCGCCTCATGGTGGCATATGCTTCTCGCATACGCTCTGCCTTGCAGAAAATGCAGTGGTGGATGCCCCGTGCTGGCTGCGCCCGTGCCGCTTTTCCTGGACACACGGTGCAGAACTGACACGCTGCACCTTGCTGTCCCTGGCATCGCTTGCTATCCGGCGCTTTGCTTGCAGCCGGTCGCTTCCGCATGGCAGGCCTCTTTAACACCTTCCTTGTTGAGGCCGCTGCCATCTGAACGTAGGCTGCCGGCGGCGGCTGCTTGTACCTCAATCGCCTGGCGCCTGGGATTTGTTGCTGCTCGACTCGTGGCCGCTTCCGTGCCGGTTCATCATCTTCGTCGTCGTCTTCTGCTTCTTGCCCATCGCTACCGTCCTCTTCTTCATCGCTGCTGTCCTCCTCCGGACCAGGCACCACCAAACTTTCCTCCAGCTCGTCTGCTGAGCCAGCTTGCTCCCCGTCCTCCGGGGACCCTGGCAAGCTCATGCTGTCCAAGTGGTCGAGGTCTGCTCTTCTGTTCTCCAACTCGGCCTCCAAGTCCACGAGGAAATGATGGACATTCAAGTCTTCGTTGCTGTTCTCCGATTCCGCATCTGTGCTGTCGCCGTCTGCCATTGCCGGGTCTGCCTGGAACTCCTCCTCGCCTTCGCTGTCGTCGTCTGGCTCCTCCGCGTCGGTCAGGGAAACAGCCTGGCAAACACGGGCTCGCTAGCAGCGAGCATGCTTAAACCAGCACGTTTCGTGTCTTTTTGCATGACCCTCTACAACCCCTATGCAGCATGGTATTCATTGCTACAGGCATGATCTATTGTTCTGCTTGTTCCCCGGCCTCTCGACTCGCTGCCGCGCTCGACGCTGATGGCTTCGCCTTCGCAGTTGTCGCGTGGTCAGCAGTGGCAGGCTTTGCCATGGCCTTTGGGGCTGCCGCAACAGGGCGCGCCTGTCCTTGCGCAGGCCGTGTTGCTTTGATCAGTTGGGAAATTCTTCCTGCCTTGTAGCCATCCTCTCGGAGTTGCTGGCGCACGGTCGCCTCATCCAGTCCTTGCTGCCACAATCCTGACACATAGTCCTGGGCAGCCTTGTGTCCTGCGCCGCCTTTCGCCTTTGGAGCCATGGCAACACAAAGGGGTATGCGAGTTACACGGGCTACAATCGCGGCGTGACTTGATTGGCAAGCTGCGCCGTGACGTCGCAAAACCGTCATCCCAAAGCACATTTCAATTCTTTATCAAGCAAGTCTGGCCATGACAGAATTCCATGCTCACAATGGTCACAATGCTTTCGGAACCTACACATGCATGATGTATGACACATGGGTATCTGTGTGTCAACGTAACGTCATTTTCCAGGCCTAGCAAAAGCTTACGCATCGGCTCAAGGCATGCAGCTCCCTGGGGTCTGTCGCTGTTTCTTTTTTTGCGCTGTCAAACGTCAGTTGCAGATTCAAACACCTGTACCCATGGTTTTGCACGCTGTACACATGTACTTCCAGCAAAGCACGCTTCAGCGGGCATTATGGTCATGCCAGCTCCTGTCCGTTTCAAGCCCTCTGTTCTGGTAAGGCCGATGGCCTGGATTGTGCCTGCTTCCAGGGCCATGCTAGCGCCTGCCTGATTTCTTGCGATAGGATCCATCAAAACTGACCCTGGGAAATACCTTTCATGAGTAGCCGGCCAAGCCGCCACATAGTTCACAAGCGCACCGACTTTGTGCAAGCTTTGCTATTTACACCTACTCACTGCGCCCACGCCCTAACTAATGCAAGCTCACTCGGTCTCGGTCTCCTCGTCTTCTTTGCTGAGCACAACCGCCTTCGCATTGATTCCCGTCGTACTCTTGGCCGCACTTGCTCCGCGGCTCCTCGCGCGTCTCTTTGGCGGCGGCTGGGCGCTGCCACTTGCACTGGAGGCCGTCGGCCTGGATGTCTCGGAGTCGGCGGAAGCCGCGGCAGGTGCCGGCGAGGAATCCGCCGATGCCTTTTCTTGGCCTCCTGGCGCGGGATCGTTGGCGCTTGCTTTCGCCACGATTTCGGCAACCAATGCCGCTTGCAGCATGGCGCGGTCACTGGGCTTCTTCTGCCAAGCTTTGACTTCGCTGCGTTGCTTTCCTTCCATTTTTTTGGCCCAGTCTTTGGGGTTGTGGATGAATGCCATGTCCTTCAGCAACGTCATGGCAAATAGGTACAGCGCAGCAGCATCCGAAGCAAGCCGTGCAAGATTCCTCCGGAGGCTGCCGTCGTCTGCCCTCAAGTGCTCCTCAAAAACTTTCACGGCCTTCTTCAATCTTTTCTCCCCAGGCCGCCTCGTCTTTCCAACGTCCAGGACCGACAGGCTCTGCACGAAGGCTTTGCCGCCTTCCGTGGCGAATGCCTCCATGACCCCGGGAATTCCTGTCTTGCGCAGTTTTTCGCGCATCTCCCCCGGCAGGCTTTCGCCAAAGCGCTTGCGTAGCAGTCGCGCGCCGTTGTGCGTGCTGGCCGCGTCCAACGCCAGTGCCATGCCGGGGCGTCGGAACAGTTCTTCGTCCTTTCCTGAACGGGACTCCAAGATAGACTTTAGTTGGAGGAATTTCTTCTCGTCCATGCCTTTGGGGAGGTAGAATGGAACCCCGTTCTCATTGGGATACGCTGCCAGCGCGGACTTTGCAAAGTACGCGTACCTTGGCACAATTGCGCCTTGCGACTTCTTCTTCTTCTTTGCTTCGCTTTTCTTTCCCTTGCCTGCCGGGGCCTTTCCCTTTCTGTACGCACCGCCGCGACCCATGGCTTTTGAGGCTGGCTTCGGGTGAAACGGAAACGCGGGTGATCTGAAGATAGCTGTGGGCGTCCGTATATCGGTTTTACATCATCAATATGAAGCTATTCATGCCGCATCAGGTTTTCCCAGCCATGCAAAATTAGCATGTTCTGCCCTTTGACTGCATGCCTTTAAGTAGCTGTCTTTGTTGGTGTTACTGCCGCGGCTCCTTTTGCATGGCTATCTTTCAGTCTGATCCGGTTGATGCAAATAGTGAAACAAGCGACATACACGACGCAAGTGAAAGAATCCAGACATGGTTCGCCTCATCAATGTGCCCGTGCTAGCTTTCTTCTGGGACCGCTTAAGGCAATGCAAAAGCCAAAGGGCAACAGCAGAAGCAATGATTGCTATACCTCGGTATCCGTGGTCTCTGTTTGTCTGTCTGTCTGTCTGTCTGTTTGTGTCTGTTTGTGTCTGTTTGTGTCTGTTTGTGTCTGTTTGTGTCTGTTTGTGTCTGTTTGTGTCTGTTTGTGTCTGTTGTGTCTGTGTTGTGTCTGTGTTGTGTCTGTCTGTCTGTCTGTCTGTCTGCCTGCGTGTCTTCCTTTGCCTCGCTTCCGTACAGGGCACCCGGACCAAGGGGAGGACATTACTTTCTATTGGCACGGGCCTTGCGGAGCGTGCATTATATCCCGTGCAGACCGGAGGAGAGATTGGTCCAGCATACGGGCCTACCGAGCCACCCATGTAACGCCTGACCTCTCTTGGACCGACGTGCTCGGATCAGCACGCCGCGGGGCCCGCGAATGACTCTTACTAGACTAGGTTTCTGTGAAAACGGGACGGTTCGAAACGGTTTCGGCGCTGACCGCCGGCAAGGGCGAGCACCAGGTCGATCAATACTAAATACAATTGTTCCGGTCCTCTTCCGGTCGGGCGCTTTTGCCTCTTCCGGTCCTGTTCCGGTCTTCCGGGCCCGGGTCCGGAAGGCGATTCCGGTCCTTTCCGGGCTTTTGCTTCCGGTCCTCTTCCGGTCCGTCTTCCGGTCGTTTCCGGTCCTTGTGTTTTCCGGTCCTTTCCGGTCCTCGTTTTCGGTCCCTTTCGTCCTTGCCTTGTCTGTCTATCTGCCTGTGTGGCTGCCTACCTGTTTGCATGTGCGCCTTGCTGTCTTCGTATAGCTTTTTCTGTCTGTCTGTCTGTCTGTCGGTCGGTCGGTCTGTCTGTCTGTCTGTCTGTTTGCCTCTGTCTGTGGGACCATTGCGTCATATCTGCTAATACTTGGCGCCTGTACAGTTCTGTGTTGATATGGCGCCGAGCCGCCTGTAACTAACTGGCCATGCACGCGCACGCACACACACACAGACACACACGCACACACACACACACGCACGTGCACATATACATGCGCTGCCGTGTTGAAGGGATCGCGTAATCTGCCAGGGCATAGGATGCAGGTCTCTTGCAATTAAGGAGATGCTGCAGAATGCCGAGGAGGCTGGGGCTACATTCCTGCAAGATATAGCTCGTCACACTATCTGCGCATCTATCTACTTATCATTTCTTATATCGGCTTCTTTGCCTGCTACTCACGCCGCTCAACCGACAAGCCCGCCCACCAAGTCTGACTGCCCAACACGCCTTTTTTGCTTTTGTGTCTTCGCGTGCATGCCAGGCTAAGCCTCCGTACAGGGCACCTGGACAAAGCATTCTTTTGTTTGTACCACACTCTGCCTCCACCACTGCTATGAAGCGCCCTGCTCCTAGATGACAGCTAGCGTACATCACCATGCCAATGCCACCGCTCACAACATCAGCTGCGTGCGCAGGCCAGGTTGCAATGCGACGCCCTCTTGCTGCAGGGATTGCCATACCTCAGCGGGCCAGATTGTCTCAGCTGGAAGAGAGAGAGAGATATATATATATATACTTGGGCTTTGTATGCCTAGACATCTGTTGCTCCGAACCATTGGTGCCAAAAACGGGACAAACACAAAGTAAAAGGAAAACAGCCTTTGTCTGTGGCATATAGTCTCGAAAGCACCATCCTACCAAATGTTACCACCCTTTTGATCTTTTGCAAGTTCCTTTAATCTTGTGCGCTGTCCTGTCTGTTCGTGTGCGCGGGTCGGTTTTCATCCGTCTTCATCCATCTTTGTCTGTTTCTGCCTGTTCCCCTTGCTCCTGGTCTCCCTTTGTCGGTCTCTCTCTGTCTGTCTGTCTGTCTGTCTATCTATCTATCTGTCTCTGTCTGTGGGACCACGGCGTCAAAGCTGCCAATACTTAGCGCCTGTAAAATTCTGTGTTGATATGGCACCAAGCCGCATGTGACTGGCTTCGCACGCGCGTCGAACAATCTATGTACCTGCCCACCACGCCACTCCTGCGTTTGTGTGTCTTTGTGCACGCCTTGGCTAAGCCTCCGTACAGGCACCCGGACGAAGGGTAGGACGCTACAATTACTATTAGCACGGGCCTTGCGGAGCGTGCGCTTTAAGTCCCGTCCAGACCGGAGGAGAGATTGGTCCAGCATACGGGCCTATCGAGCCACCGTTGTAACGCCTGACCTCTCTTGGACCGGCGTGCTCGGATCAGCACGCCGCGGGGCCCGCGAATGACTCTTACTAAACTAGGTTTCTGCGAAAACGGGACGGTTCGAAACGGTTTCGGCGCTGAGCGCCGGCAAGGGCGAGCACCAGGTCGATCAATACTAAATACAATTGTTCCGGTCCGCTTCCGGTCCTGCTGTTTTGCCTCTTCCGGTCCTGTTCCGGTCTTCCGGGCCCGGGTCCGGAAAGCGATTCCGGTCCTTTCCGGGCTTTGGCTTCCGGTCCTCTTCCGGTCCGTCTTCCGGTCGTTTCCGGTCCTTGCGTTTTCCGGTCCTTTCCGGTCCTCGGCTTCGGTCCGGTTTCGCTGCCTTGTCTGTCTGTCTGTCTGTCTGCCTGCCTGTTAGCCTGTCTGTCTACCTGTCTGTCTGTCTGTCTGGCTGTCTTTGTCTGGCTGCATACCTGCCTGCATGCTTGCTTGTTTCTCTGCCTCGGCCATCTATGTAGGCACGCGGCCAGACGTCTGCACCCCTGCCCCAGCATGGGTTCGCCTGTGCCAATGCATGCGCGTAGGTATGTCTGTCTTGCTGTCTTTGCCCCCTTGAGGCAGAAGCCCCGCAAGCGCATCACGTGAAAGAAGCGGTGTTTCAATGCATGATTTTCCGGCGTGCGAACTGTCTGCTGATGTCGCTATTCGCTCTATGGTTTCATTTCTGCCCGGGAGCGGGCATGCAGCAACAAAACCAGTCCAGAAAGGAAAGGGAAAACCGGACCCGCCAGGGGTTCCAGTTAGAATGGAACCCTAAACCCTAAAAGTTCTTAGTTTGGGTGGTTGGGGTGGGCCACTAAGCTGCGCGTGCGAGTGCGCATGGTGAGGGCGGGCGTGAAAGCAGTTTGGAAGCCCGCCCGTGAAAGCAAACGCGAGCACTATACCGTATACACCCTAAACCCTAAACCCTAAAACCTGTTGCATATGGAAAACCCTTCAGCCCTTCCACAGGTCATTGCTGAGGCGGAACAACGGCACCGTGAGGTCTTAGAAGCCATTGTGAAGCAGTTGCAGCAAAGTCATCTCCAGGAGAAACAGGACCTAGAGATTCAGCAGCAGCGATTGAGGTCAGAATTTCAGCACTATCAAAGCATCATCAGTGCTGAAATGGGAGCCTCAACAGCCCAGGCAGCTGACGCGCTCAGGAATGAGCATGCCAAAGCCCAGGCTGAAATCGCTTCGTTGCGGACTGAGTTGCAAGCAGCAAACAGTAGGCTATCGATGTTCCACACGGAAGCCAACAATGAGCACCAGTCAAAAGTCCAGGAGCTCAGTAAAAATCTGCAGAATGAGTACAACCTTAAACTCATGGAAGTGCAAACATCAACAGCGGAAGAGTACCAAGAACTAGTAAGGCAAACTGTAGAGGACGCTACAAACGGAGTAGAGCGCATTCGGAAAGATGAAAAATCCGCTCTAGACGCGCAAGAAATGCGTTATGCTCTAGAACTGCAAGACGCGAGCGACCAATGCGCAGCTCTTCAGGACCAAGTGGATGAACTAGAACATCGTTGCGAAGCACGCGTTAGCTCTGATGAAGCGTCCGCCGGCCTAGCGGCTGAGCCATCCGGGAAACCGATGTCAGCATTTGAAAAGCTAAGAGCCGAAACCAGAAGTAAGCTTAGGATTGTTCTTGACAACCCCGCTCAGCATGAACTAGCTAGCTTTAGCGATGCTAGGTCAGATCTTGACAAAGGTTCGGTCGCACCGAAAGCTCCTGCGGCAGACGTCCCAGCAGCATCAAGTGATCGGCCAGAGAACAAGAAGATCCCGACTCTACCAGTTGAAGGTGCAAAGTCACTCACACCGACGGAAGAGTTCCCGAGTCCATCAGAAGGACGGCCAAATCGAGGTTTTGAACTGCCTGACCCTCAGAAGCCTTTGCAGAACAACAATGACATCCTTACACTGTTGACGCAGTTGATGACTCGTTCCAATGAAGCCTCCAAACCCAAAACCAAAGAGGCAGATACGATCAAGTTGCCGGATATGCCAACTCCGGAGACATATCGTAGTTGGAAAAATCAAGTGAAGGATGAAGTCCGTAGTTCATCGGATCAGCCGGACGCAGCTTGGTTGTGGCTCAACGAGGTTTATGACGTCAGGAAGTCGAGGCAAGAGCTTGAGAAGGAACTCCAAGATCCCGGTATCTTCACCACTTTGGACGCGAAGTTGTCAGCCGCGCTCACTAGATCCGCCAAAGGCGATCTTAGCACCCGAATCCTGAATTTCAAGGAGGAAAGGGCAAAGGTAGGCATTCAGGTCCGTGGTAGAGCCATTCTTCTCATGTTCGACGACTATTTCAAAATCAGCGAAGAGGCAGGGAACTTGTACAGAGTCGAAGGCCTTTTGAATGTGCAGCGAGTAGGAGACACTCTCCAGGATATCAAACGTTTTATTAACAAGTGGGACGCTACCCTAGCGGGTATGCCAACACCGCCAGAAGACAACATCCTGAGAGACTTGTTTCTTCGACAGATTCGCCATGCACCTAGTCTGAAATATGACATTGATCTTTTCGATCGGGCAAAGGAAGGTGAGGAGAACAAAACCTACCAATTCCTGTTGACAAGCGTTCGCAACTATATCGATCGAGAACGTCTTAGGACCAATCGTGATCGTGTTGCCCAACGTCAGAACCCCAACAAGGCCGCAGCAGCAGCCAATGATCGAAAGCAAGAAGACAAAGAAAGAAGAAGAGGAAGATCATCAGAGAGGGCAAAGCCAGACAATAAGAAGGACAAACCCTGCTTCAAGTTCCGTGAGGGAAATTGTAAGTTAGGAAAGAAGTGCCCGTATAGCCATGATCCTAGAGCTCACAGTGAGCCTCGCAATCCTAGGAAGCCCTCCAGACCGAAGACGAAGTCCCCACCAAAGAACAAGACTAAGTTGACGAAGGAGGAAATGGCCAAAATCCCGTGCACGTTCTTCAAGGCTGGCAAGTGCAAGCGTGGTGACAAGTGTTACTACATGCATGAGAGCACTGCAGCTGCCGCTGCCAAGCCGAAGGCAAAGCCCCGATCTGACTCACCCAATCCAAAGAAGAAAAACAAGGAAAAGACAGCTCCATGTTTGGTTCAGCGTGCATGCATCGCCAAGCGTAATCGTTTGCCGAAGCCTTCGCAGGATGTGCTGAATCAGGGGGGCAAGTCAGTGATGTTTTCAAACCGTGTTCAATATCGCAAGATCCCCGCTAGAGGAGATATGTGTCCAATCATCATCACACCCAAGGTTCATGAGAAGGTTTTCACTACTGAGGAATGCCCAAAGGTTAACCTCAAGACGGTTCATGAAGCCCAGGTCGTTGCAAGGCAACTACATGAAGCAGTTGAAATGTTCGACGGCGATTGGGAACCAGCATGCAAATTCAATTGCACTGAGGATCATCCGGTGTTCTTGAAGCTCACTTGCAAGTGTTGTCGTAGGCTGATGGAGCCAAAGCACATTGGTTCTTCGCCACCGGAAACGGTGCAGCCACCAACAACACATGCCAAGCCCATTGCATCGAGCTCTAGTGCTGCTGCAGCCCAACGCAACTCCATCAATTGGTTGATTGATTCCGGTAGTGAACAAGACCTCATCAGTGAAGAAATGATTTCAGTCGCGAAGACAGGAGATCGTCACCGCATCGAATCGCCGATCAGTCTCATGACCGCCAATGGTGCAACTGAGGCCCGCGAAGTGATCGACACCAAGATCCATGGACTCGCTCGTGAATGCCAGCCTCTGATTTTGCAACATACCCCAGCAGTGTTGTCAGTCGGCATCCGGTGTATGGAGCAGGGCTATAGCTTTGTTTGGCCATCAGGGGGGCAACCAATCCTTGTGAGACCAGATGGAAAGGTAACTATTCTCGAAATTGATGGACATGTTCCAGTGTTGAACGAATCATGCAAAGTAGTGCCGAAGAAATTTTTCAAGAAAGATCGCCCGCTCCAAGCTGACTGTCGCAACTCTCACGAGTTTGCCACAGCCGGTGTTGAAGGCCAGCCGTTGGACGAGCAGGTTCCGCAGGGCGAAGATGAAGCCTATGTTCGATCGCGTAGCACAATCGACTTAGAGCAGGAAGCCATGTCAGCCTCACACCAGTTCACACATTTCCCCAAGAACCCTTTCTGCAAGGTGTGCCAAAAGGCACGGATGCTAGCTCCTCAGGCCAGGCGAAAGGGAGGTCAAGGCCGTTTGGAAACTAAAGATTTTGGTGACCGTGTTGTTGCAGACCATGTCATCATCAAACCAAACGTGGAGGAGGGAGTGAATGGCGAGGTGGTTGCTTTGGTGATCAAAGATGTGCACACCCAGTATAGGTCTGTATATCCATCCTCCTCGAAGTCAGCTGATGATTGCATTCAGGCTCTTCATCACTACATCGATCCCAAGGTTCCAGTGCAGAGCATCTACACCGACAACAGTCGAGAGCTCATTGCAGCCATGAAGGACCTCGGAATTCGACATCAGAAAAGCATGCCGTACGTTGATTCGTCAAAATCGTTCGCCGAACGTGAAGTGAGGCAAATGCTCGAAGGAGCACGTTCCAACCTTCTTCAATCAGGACTCCCCCTCAGGTATTGGCCTTTGGCAATTCAGCATCATGCCGCCGCAGTGAATGCGTGCCAACAGCTGAATGGAAATGAGTCCCCATGGAAGCTTAGGTTTGGAGAAGAGTTTGGGGGAATGAAAGTTCCTTTTGGGGCAAAGATTTTGTTCTACAACAACCCCAATCGACCTGACAATACTTCTGGAAAGTTGTCACCCACTGCAAATGATGGTGTCTTTCTTGGATATTACATCCAACCCGGTCATCAGTGGAAAGGTGAGTATCTTGTTGCGAAGCTCGACGCACTAGATTACCATGCCGAAAACGGCAGTATCACAGTGCAACGGTCTCGACAAATCATTTTGCCTTCAGGCGGGTTCGTGTTTCCTCTTCGCGCCGCACAAGAGGCCAAAGAGCCTAAAGCCATCAAGCCACAAGACCTTTTGATTCAAGACGCCAACCGTGAGGTTGTGCCCAATGCTGATGCAGCAGAGGCACTTCCACCACCTCCATTCGTGTACGTGCAAGGCAACCCAGCCGATCAGACTCCAGAACAACCCCTCGATGCGGATGCACAGCAACTCTATCAGGAGATGTCTGCCGACATTGCTGCCGAGTCCGGGGCCCCCAGACTGACACCTTCAGGTGACCCAATTCCTGACAACATGGAGTGGGATGGTCTTAGGCTTGTTCGAAAACGAAAAGGATCCCAACGACCAGCTGATATCCCCTCAGAGTTTTGGAAACAAATGGGTTCACAAGATCGTGCAAAGTTTATCGCGCAGGAAAAGGAAAAGAAAGCAAAAGAACAGCTCACCACCCAAAGTAAAGCTAGTGGCTCAAAGCCAAGTAGTGCAAAGGCCTCCAAAGATGCCGCTGCCTTAACGGCTAGCCAAGAATCAGTGCACACTGTTGCAACACTTTGTTCTGGACAATGGGAAGTAGTCCCACAGGGCCGTCCAAAGTTCAGCGTGCCGGCTATGCCCGTCAATAGGACAGCAACTCCTGAACAGCATCGCTCGTCGCTACGAGAAATCGTAAGAGCCAAGATTCAGGAGATTGAGTTTCAGACTGCCATTGAGCTCTTCGCAAACGTCGCACGACTAGTCTCAAAGGACGAGGTCGCTCGCAACCCGAAAGCCCAAGAAGCACTTGACAAGGAATGGGAAAACCTTAGGTCTAAGGGCGTATGGGATGAAAGTAGGGTTCGCGAATGCCGCACAATCATCGATGACGCGCGCGCAGCGAAACAGAAGGTGCACCTTGGTAGGATTTTCGAGGCATGTTATGAAAAGGGTGCGGAGTTGGAACCAGGCAATCCACTTAGGAAGTTCAAAGGTAGAACAGTGTTCCAGGGCAACAATGTCAGAGATGAAAACTCCGATCATGCATTGTTCGCAGAGCTTGGCAGTTCACCAGCTTCGATGGAGGCAGCCAAATTGCTTGACGCATATGGCTCGCAGCCTGGCTTTTCCAAGCAACAAGCAGACGCCATCCAAGCCTATATTCAAGCGTTGTTTGACGGTGTGCCTACGTGGCTTAGCCTTCCTCGAAATCGATGGCCCAAGCATTGGCACAAGCTCTTTCATCAGCCGATGGTACCATTAATCTTAGCATTGTATGGTCACCCCGACAGTGGCGGCATTTGGGAGAAGCACTTGAATAAAGAAATTGGTTCCAAAGGTTGGCAACATATCCTTCCTGACGTTTGGCAAAGCATCTTTTATCATCCCGAGTTTGAATGCATCCTCGTGGTTTATGTAGATGACTTTAAACTGGCAGGACCCACGGATAAGATTGACGCCGCATGGAAGAACCTTCGTTCAGCAATCAACTTAGGTGATCCGGAACCATATGATAGGTATTTTGGTTGTCATCACAAAGAGTTCAACAATGTTACTCTCCCTCGCAACGCTCACCCGTTTGCCCATGTGTTCGACCCACCAACAACTCAAGCAGCATCCTGCCATAGGACTAGAGATTATTGGGAACACAATGCAGAGCAGCACACTTGGACCAGACATCATCTCCAGCCAAGGAAGAAGTTCTACCAGCCCGGTGATGAGGGGGGTACGTTTGCCCAAGGTATGCACTCAGATCGCGTAACATATGTCGATGTTCCGATCACTTTCAAAGGTTGTCCATTGGTGAATCAAGTCAATGATCAAGTTTTCCTTGATAACTGGGACTCTCACCAAACATCCGTGCAATCCAATGAATTTTGGACTGGGAAAACCGTGTTTCGGTATGGTCAAGATAAGGATGCTCCGCCGTGCCCGCGCAACTCCAAGGAGTTTGCCACACCAAGCAAGAACCGGCCAGGACCTCATCGGCAGAAAAGGGAAGCAAAGAATGAAGTCAAAGCCCAGTGCTTCAAACCCATAGAAGAAGCTGTCAAAGCTAAGGGGAAGTGCGTGACAAAACCAGTGAATCTTGTAAGATACGACATGTCAGCGTTTCTTTCATCTTGTGTTGAAGCCTACTGTGATCTAGCTAAAGTTGATCAGTCCAAGTTGGCGACAGCAAGTACACCTTTCACTGAAGCGGGAATAGCCAGACCCACGTTGTCGGAAGAAGAGAAACCCGGTAGGTTGCAGCCAATAGCAAGTAAGGTGCTCATGAAAATCTTGTTTGCGGCCAGAATGGCCAGGTACGACCTTCTCAGGGCTACCCAGTCTCTAGCTTCTAGAGTGACCAAATGGTCTGCAGAATGCGACATTGCTCTTCACCGGTTGGTTTGTTACATTAACTCCACCAAGGATCTATTCCTAGAAGGCTTTGTTGGTGATGCACTGGAAGACTGTCAACTATGGCTATTTGCCGACGCCGATCATGCAGGGGAGCACGATTCAAAATCAACATCCGGTTGTGCTATGATCCTTGTTGGGCCAAATACTTACTATCCCTTGAATGCATTTAGCAAAAAGCAAACCGTTGTCGCTGTTTCCTCAACAGAAGCCGAAGTGGTGTCAGCCAATCATGCCGTTCGAGCTGAAGGTATCCCACTACTCGCGCTGGTTGAACAACTCAACATTTTCAAACGAAACAAAAAGGCCGCTGTCAGAAATGACAAGCCAACATCGACACCTGATTCCGTCTTCACCAGGATTGACCCTGAGATTGATGAGATTAGGTATGGGAATGTCGATGGAGGGCTTAAGGCTAGCGACATTAACGGATTGGTTGCTCATTTCTCAGACTTTGCAAAGGTTCAGTTTATGGAGGACAACCAGGCTACGATCACCGTGACATCAACAGGCACTTCCTCAGCCATGCGCCATGTCAACAAGACCCAAAACATAAGTTTTAAATGGCTTAAGCAGCAGTTCGAACGGGGCCTATTTGAAATGATAAATGTTGGCACCATATGGCAAGTCGCAGATATTTTGACCAAGGCATTCACCAGCCCAACCAAATGGCAGCACGCTCTCAGGCTTCTTGGCATTGGACCATCGTGGATTGATGATTCTGCCGCCACCGTCAAGATGCGCCAAGTAGACCCTAAAGCCGCTGCAGCCAGTCATCAGGGGGGCATGGAATCCAAGCCGGGGTCAACTGACAACTGCAACAGAATGCTCATCGAATTTTGCTGTTCAGAGGATTCAAAACTGTGCCAACCACGACCAAAAACAAAAGGTTGCCACATGATCCGGGTCACAGAGAAACATGATGGGACTACCCTTCGCTGCCGGAAATGGCTAGCCAATGAAGTTGAGGAGTTTCGCAAAGAACATCCACAATCGCATTTGCTTTTGTATGCTTCATTGCCATGTGTGGGAGGGAGTCATGGGGAAATGTCAATGCACAGACTTTGGAAGGTTCAGAACGAATCAAAGAACAACAGAAGGAATTCTCTAAGCTCTTCCAATCGTTGCAACAGCTGTTAAAAGACATCAAGGATGATAGGACTTTTGTCGCGTTCGAGTTGTCAATGCAGTGCAAATATTGGAAATGGCCTGTAGTTCAGAGATTCTTGCAAAAACATGATTTAGTACCACACTCGTTCCATGGTTGCAGGTTTGGCATTGTCGGAGGAAAGGGATTACCGATGTTGAAAGGTTGGACAATAGCTTCGAACATGGACTCAATGTCAGTGTTTGACCAGTATCAGTGCGATGGTTCACACCAACATGACCAGAGTAGGGGTTCAGCACTCAAAGTTGCCGAGAACTATTCATTCATGCTCACAGATCTGGTTCATAGCTGCTTCTCATCCACAGTGTTGGCGCAAGCTCAAAGATCGAAAGCGGATCAACCTCGGTCGCTCCGCGCTTGTCCAGCACTTATGGCATCGTCATCTCGTCAAACTTCTGCTTCCGACGCCACTCGAGAGAGTGTGCCATCACCTGCAAAGCTCTGGCCAGGATTCTACGATTTGGTTGGGAACCAGGCTGGATGGGAGCAGCTTTTCTGCACCTTGGCTTGTGTGGGCAACACCAGAGAACTTGGACTTCTTCAAGAAGGGAAGGACGCGTGTTTAGCTTTCATGAGCGAGTACACCTGTCAGACCATCGCTGGTGTCTACTTGAAAGACCTAGACTGGTTGCCCAACATTCACCGCCTGCTTGAAGTTGATTTCGGCGCTTTGGAAAACTTTGAAGCCCCAGCACCCGAAGAGATCCCATGTATTTGGAAAGACGCCAACAGCGATGTTGTGCCAGTTTATGTTATCACTTCGGATTCAATCCTCGCAATGGTGTCAGGCTCCAAAAAGAGCTTGCGCCGCCACGACTTGTGTCAGGCTTTGTCGGACACGAAACGCAAGGAAGTGTGGAAGGTGAAGCATGAGATGTTGTGGGGCAAGAGTCTAGGACCCATCGTGAAAAGGAACATTGAGTTGTGTCGTGAGGCCAAAGCTGAATTCGACGCAACCTTTGCGGGTTTGCCACACAAGAAGCTCCAGATCGTGTCTTTGGTTGTATGGTCGGGCAACGAACTTGTTGGCAAGTACGGAATCGATGAGACTGGACATTGGCCGTACGACTACCCGGAGGGAATCTACCCTGACTTGCTTGCAGATTGCAAACGCCACCTGACTTGGTACAGTGATCAGCTCAAGAAGCTTGGCATTGGTGCGGCGGCTCTTCTTTGTGAGCCGGACGAGGAGATCTATGGGTCACGTCCTTGCGGACGCATGCTGCACAAGGAATTGCGGGAAGCCTTCCATGCTGAGTTGTCGGAGTACCCGCATGGTCACATCAAGTGGTTGGTCAATGATGAACTGCCGTACAGGTTGGTGTTGAAAGATCACTACCATGCTGAGCAGTCAGAGGCAAATGCCCACAAGATGGTTCACTTCATTCTCTCAACATGCCTTTTGCTTGCAGTGGAGGAACAGGTGGAGAAATTTTCTCGCGTTGCATTCAAGCACCGTCGGCGGAACATGAACGATTATGATCAACGTCAAGGCTGGATGACGCTTGAACAGTTCTCCGATGGGTTCCAACAACTATGGAAGCGGCATGTCACCCCAATGGTTTCCACCAAGTCGCTTGATGTTGATGGGGAGGGAAAGCCATTTACTTGGGAGGAGGTTGAGAATGAACAGCCAAACACGATGGCTCCAGTCGACAAGGAGGACATTGAAGAGGCCGAGTCGCAGCCGCTGGACAAGACAAAGCCCGCCGTTCGAGAGAACGTGCCAGAGTACAATCCTTGGGATGGTGTTGACACATCTGACGACAAGTATGCTGAGAACTACTTGGGGCACAGGCCATACGTTTCGGATCACCGAGACAGAGCCGTCGCGCATGTCAGTGGTCACGTGGATAGTTATCACTATCGTCTTGAGGAGAATGTTGCAGGCGATCAAGTCCAGCATGTCATCGTTGAGGGTCACGCATACGAACTCGTTCCAGTCACTCAGGAGATGATGCAACCCGCAGATGGCAGAAAAATCTGGTACTCAGGCCACCTCCACAACCACAAAACCAAGTTCAACAAGGTCTTGAGAGGTCATGGCAAGAACGCAGGTTTGCCCTTCGATGATCAAATGTTTCTTGACATTGAGGATTTCTGCGTCGCACTCTTCAGGGAGTTGCCATGGAAAGATCAGCGGCTTTCAATGCAGGACATCATCGCTGTAATGTTGCAAGATGGTCGTGGCAGATTCCAATTCCTTGGAGCACCAGGCATGCAAATTGCAACCAGGATGAGTTTGAGCTACTGGCCGTTCAAGGTGCGTTGTGTGCAAGGCCACAATGAGCACGCTGCAAGCCATCTCAAGCCTTATGCATTGGCAAAGACGGTATATTGTTCTCCCTACACGAGTCAAGAGGATCGCGCAACCTTTGCAGGTTTGCCAACTGTCGAAGGAAAGGACGTGGACGAAGAGTTCACTCTGGAAAGACATTATGCTCAATGGCCTCATCCCCGGCGGTGGTCCTCGAGTGAACAGCGGAAGAGCGCATGTGTACTGTTCTGCCAAGGCATTGGAAGACGAAGACTTCAAGTCAGGACTTCGTCGCGTTCACCCGATTCAATTGACGATCAACATGCAAGAAGCTGTTCGTGATGGAATCATTTTCTTCAAGACGGAGAGTGAAGGGATTCTCACAACCATGACCATTCCTGCCAGGTACGTCATCACCGCGAAGGACACCGACACTGGCGAGAACTTGTGGGTCAGGACATCACGAATTCAGCGCACAGAGCCGGATTATTCACTGGACGTTGCTGTGAGTGAACGCGTGCAGAAGATTGAGGACAAGTCCCCAAAACTGCCGTTCAAAGCTCCCCCAGTGCCAGCACCTGTGACCTCGGCCGAAGCTGCTCCAAAGAGCATGCCATTGAAGGTGAAAGCACCACCGCCGAGCGTGCAGAAGTTGATCGCCGAGAAGAAAGCCAAAGAAGCTGGAGTGCAAGGACCAACAACTCCACCAAAGGAGCCAGCTGTTCCTGGACCAAAGACTCCGCCCAAGATGCCAACTCGACCTGCTCCGAAGCCACCCTCAAGGGTTGACAAGACAGTGATCGAGGAGGAGAAGACCGATGACAAAACTGAGGTCAAGACTGAGACAGCAGCAAAGGGCACATCAACAGTGGCTGAAAGTTCTGGCAGTAGGTCAGAAGCCGCCGCTAGCGATAGCGTGCCATTCCTGAAGCCAGAGCCGAAGGCCGACACCGCAGGCAAGTCACCTCCGCCAAAGCAGAGTGTGATCCCTCCTGCAACGGGTCCTTTTGAAGGTTTTGGACGCTCAGCAACGGCTGCAGGCAAGACTGCCGAGTGGTTAGGTGTTGAAACTGTGCTGAACCGACCGCTGAAGATCCTGAAATGTCCGGAGTGCGATGCAACGATGGTCGAGGGCCAGTTGAAGTGCGACGGATGTGGGTTCATCGTGCAGAAGACTGCATCTCAGCTCAGGAAATCGATCGGCAAGCGTCGGGTGGAACTGATGGAGAAGCTTGGTCTGAAGCACCGCGTTGAAGGAGATGTTTTGGCTCAGTCGATGACCGGAAAGGAACTGCAATCTCTTGGAATTGTCGATGCTGCAGGACGTGGGAGTGTTTCTCCAGAGACTGACTGGGTGCACGACGCCAAGGGCAAGCACAAGAGAGCAGTGATTGATTTGAGTTTTCACTCCGTCCACGATCGCTACCTCATGGATGACTTGTTCCGAGAGCAAATGCTGGAGGAGGGCAACACCGAGGAGGACATGCATTTCTTTGACCTGCTCAGGTTTGCCGTCATGCCGAAGCTCAAGAGGACTCATTCTGAGATCGTTGGGGGAGTGGGGGCACAGACCTCGATCAAACACAAATCAGCGGTCAGACTCGTTTAGTTGAACAGTCACCCAAGGCATTTTCCAGATTACTTCAATGGCAAATATGACCTGGGTTGGATTTTTACTGTTCAAGAATGCAGTTTTGAGCCATGATGAGTACGTTCGTCATGTCACAAGGTTCCCACATGACAACATCCTGATCACATGGGAGGGTGTGGAACATTTGGATGCGAACTACAACCTTCAACGACAGCTCAACAACATTTTCGCAAAGAATCACAAGACCGTGGTCGACCTGGCGAAGCAACAGCAGCAGCAGTCCGAAAGGGCTAAGGCCAAAAATGCCGAGGCGAAGCGCAAAGCTGCCGAGGACGCCAATGTTGCAAGAGCTTCTGTTCCAAAGGCAGCAAGTTCAGCTGATGCATCGTCAAGTCGCACTGCGCAAGCAGCTGCCAAAGCCTCATCATCGAGTGCAAGGCCTGCGCAAGAGTATCAAAAGCCAACCTATTGGAAAGGAAAGTGGTGGTTGATGGATGCACGTGGAAACTGGGTCGAAAAGAAGTGATCAGTTGTCTTTCGTTTGCATTCCATTTTCTTTTCAACGCCATCCGAAAGGATGTGCCAATGGTAGGACCAGACTCTGTTAAGCGCACATCTTCCTTTTGTGGCCACCGTGAGCAGTCGCGGCCATTAATTCACTCATTGATTGAGCCTTGGTGACCTTTGTGTGTGTGTGGAGAGCTGTTCGTTGCTCGCGCACCGCTGTGCCCACCGCACCGAGGGGGGTGTAATTACACATCACCCAAAATCACCATGTATAATAGCAGCTATCTGTAGCACTTGTGGCTCAGGACAAAAAGGTTTTAGCCGTCCGCCCTGGGTTGCATAGCTTAACGGTTTTCTTATTTGTTTCAGGGATATCTTACCCATAAGTGGTTGAAACCTGAAACTACAATTTTCAAGAAGATTCGTAAGCATTCACTTGAAATCAGTTGGTTGAAAAGAAACGGATGAACATGATGAAGCATGCCAATGACGTTGATGATGATGAATATGATTAACATTACTGATGGGAAGCATTAGTAATATCCATTGTGATAATCATTGTGACGCATGGGCTGCACATGCCATCGTCTAACCAAGATGCTGTGACGCTCCAGAGAGAAGCCATTTTCACAATTTTTCACCTGGGATCTCCAGTACGTTTGTCAAACGATGTGAAATTTTTCACCATTTCTCACCATTTTTCACCTGGGATGCCTTTTGTGTTTATGTTGCCTGTGCGTTCCTGGCATCATCTCATGTACTCGTGCCGATCAATGACAACCATCACCTCCAGAGGTTGGGTCTCCATGTTTCTCATGTTCATCGTTGATTTTCTATGTTCTATGTCCAGAGGTTGGGTCGTTGAAAAGGGAAAACAGACAATGTGCATGGATGGGAGAACAGATAACGGGCACAGATAGCTTGTTTGAGCAGCGTGCATGGATTTGTGACATATTTTTTCCTTGGATCTCGAGTGCCGTGCTAAGGGGAGTCCATGACCTCGGAATCAATTCGCATCATTGAACAGTTGATGCTGAACAGCTGTCCTTCACGAGATGACCTGTGCAAAGGCTGCGCCGTTGGTGATCCGCGATGATGGGTCCAATGGCGTTGCTCTCAGGAAGTTGATCTTGGAAATTTTGGAGTGTGAGAGGAGTTTCCTGTGTTGTGCCCTAATCTCCTGTCTGTTTTTGCTTCTTCATCCTTGCTTCTCTACACCTTCTCTCGTATGTTTCGTTTGTCCCCAACTTTCGCACTCAAACTTCTGTCCCTCGAATGTTTTTACTTTCAAGGTGATCTCCGATCCCTCTCAAATTCACCTCAAACTTTTCCATGACTTGCGGTGATACAATGTCCATGTTAGGTCATGGCATGCAGTTGATGGCTGTTGGTTTTTAAGTTTGAACCATGGGATAGCACAGCAGAGCCAGCTCCAACTTTGTGGCTGCAGCGCACTCGAATATGGTTTGACCATTTAACCATCTAACCACATTGTCAACCGATGACTCAGTACCGTATATATGGTATTGAGTAATTGCACTTCGTGATGGCTATTGCAATTAGAGGAATGGTTGTTGATACTGTATTCACTGGCATTAAGTCCTAGTTGTTTCACGGTGCACGATATGGTTCAACATTGAAATGTCATTAATGGGCTTTAGAGGAGTTCATCATGTATGGCCACAGAATCATGCAGAATCCCATCCCGTTCAACGAATGGGGGAGAAGGCGATGCTGGAGGAAATCTCCTTTGCGGCTGAGGCCTCGTCAGGGACACTGAGAGAATCCTTTTAGCTTTGCTGAGCGTCCAAAAAAAAACATGCCGTCGTCAAAATGAATTTTTCTAAAAAACATGCCATCGTCTAAAACATGTAATCGAAACATAGCGGATTGAGAACAGTGTGAGGCAATGCCTTTCAGACAGCTGGACTTAGCAAGACTTTCTCTTTGTCGATTTGCAGCATCAAGTTCAGCATTTCGGAGCGGTTTGCTCGCGCGCCTGCTTTCTACATCAGGTTGCAGGGGATCCCAGTTGTCATTTGAATGTCATTTGAAGTGGAGCGGCTGAGTCCAATTGTCAAGTGAGTCAAGCTGTGTCAGGTGTTTTTCTGATTCCATCTCTGGCATTTCCAAGGTCACCATGTTGGCAAACACTCCTGAGGTGCTTGGAAGATTTTGGAAGCGCATTTCCTGACAGGTTAGTATTCCTTGGAACATTTTTTCATGAACATCATGAACCTGAACCTCAAAGACAGATTGCATGACACGTTCTCCAATGATTTACAGCCCAAGAAAATCGAGGCAGCTGCTTGTCTGGATCTTAGAGTGAAATGCCAGGTATGGTGGGGATGGGGGATATCAAAAACTTTCCATTGATATAAACTTAACTTTAATTTGGCAAAACTCTGCGAGGCAGCGACATTATCCAGGCTGCCAAGGAGGGCAAACTTGGAGCCGTGAAACACTTCCTACGAGTCGCCCCTCACAGCGTGGAGAGCACCAAGAACGGCACTGGCCTCGTCTCGTTGGTGACGACCGTTGGTGCCATCCCAGCCATCGTCTCACCGAGGCGATGGGCCCCTGGGCCTTGCAGCCCAATTTGGCCACGTATGTTAAGTTAACTTAATATGTGTTTACTTTTTGAAGTTAGACTTGCAACTTAATATTTGAAGTAAGACTTGCAGCCAGTTGTGAGGTCGAACCCCTTTGCACCTTGCGGCACGGTCCAGTGATCGTGCGGTGCTGGAGCGGCTGCTGTCCGCCCGCGCTGACGTGGATGCGACCAGCGTCACCGGCCGCAACCTCAGAGTTATGCACAGCAAAAAGCAGATTTGATGCAGAGCAGTTTCCAAATAAATCTCGATAGCGAGTCTCAAAGTTGTCTTCTTACTTTTTCAACTCACAAGTTTTTCTTGAGGCATGACTAGCCTTCACATGGCGGCAGAATTTGGCAATGCTCCAGCGCTAGAGTCGCTGGTTGCTGCCAGGGCTCAGCTTGAGATGCAAAGCACTTTGGATGGCCGCGGCCTGAAGACTGGAAGTTGTTTATTTTGAGAAATTCAGAGATTCCATTGGTTGTCTAATGCATTTGACGTAACAACATATTGGGGAGTTCAAATCCGATTGATAATCCATAATTGCTATGCAAGCTTGAGATGATATTGTTTGCTGTTCACAACAATATTTTGATTTATGCATGTGTTGCGTTAATTCCTCTATATACTGTGCAGTTGTGTTCTATATACTGTGCAGTTGTAAGATATAGATATTATAGAATCAATTTATCAAGGGTTTGTTCTCGCATGCTATCTCAATAGGATGTATCTCGCTCAGGGTTTTGCTTAAGTTTTCTTCTGATGTTAAATCATGTGGCCTGGAGATAGTTCAAGTGGTTGGGCGCATCACTGGCATGTTTGTGTGCAAATTCACAGTTTTGGTTGATCAGTGCAGGGGCGTTTGGAAGACACCGGTAGCGCGGTGCTGCGGCGTGCTCGCTGAATAATCCCGAGGTGTATAGCTCACCCATTTATTTATTTTTATTTTTATTTTTCGCGCACTCGGTGTTGGAAAAAAAATAACATTCTTTTTTTCAAAAAAACTTTGAGAAAGCGACGTGCAAGTGAGAGGGAAATTTTCAGGGATTGCTGTAATTTACAGGGTTCGGTAAATTTTGCTCTCTCAATGCGATGTAGCTCCCTCAACTTGTTTTTTTTTTTTTGTTTTTTGGACTGCACTCATGGGCGATCAGACCAAAAAAAAGTTGAGCAAACGACATGGTGGAATTCTGAATTCTGAGTTTCAGATGATTTTTCCCAGAAGCCTTTTCTGAAATTCGAGAATAGTTCTGAACCCGATCAGGGCAGGGCGCGGGGTCCCAACCCAGAGAATCGGACCCAGGGGACGGGTCCGCGGTGCCTCAAATTCCTCAGAAAACCGTACCATATCTATATAGTGGGCGACTACATCCGGTGTGTGTAACAGTTGGCCCAAACATCCCCATCGTTAATTTCCTGAAGAGGTCGACGTTCCATTGAGTGGGAGAAAGCGTGTGCATCCAAACCTTTAAATTTAGGGAGCCGCAAAAGTACTTGAAAGAATCAACTCAGGGAGCCGCTTTGCGACCGAAATAGAAATGCCGTGGTGTAGGCAGAAGTCGCTACATTTAAGCTTAGCCATGAATGAAACAGGTTTCTTTGGGTACTTCTTCAAAACATGCCAGTCATCCTATACAGAGAAGAGACGCTATCAACTACCAATTCAGAGACCAAAAACTTTCAACACATACCTCAGACCCTTAACCTACACGCCTTGACATTACTCCACCCTGCGCGTTTCAACATGCTGAGGCATGACAGCCCTGCACTGGGGTGCAGCCAGGGGTCACGCATCGGTTGTGAAAGTGCTACTGGTGGCAAGAGCCGCTGTTGATGCCATCATGAGAGGTGAGATGCAGTTGGGTCGTGCCTAAGGAGTAATACTCGTTGGTCACTTCTGCAATTGGATGCAGTTCGGATGGAGAGTTTGCATTTTGCTTACTTGGTGCGTGATACAGACTCTCAGCAACTATGCTTCAGCAACTTCGCTTCAGCAACCAAAGCAACCCACTCCAGCAACTAAAGCTCACCTAAAGAGCTCAGCTAAAGACATAGATCAAATTCCCCACCCCCTGTGTACATTACATGCACGCTGAAAACATCCGTTTGCCCACCATCAGATTACATACACAAAGAGGCTGCGAGATAAGAACTGGGTCAAAACAAATCCCCCACGTCTGAAGATTCGCAAGATTTAACGAGACGCATCGAGACACATCGAGTTCCTTCCCCCGTACGAACCTTACAGGCGAACTAAAGAGAGCCACCCCATTGCGACATGCGCTTTGATCAAGACCACATTGCTTTCCATCGCTTCAACCTTTCGCTGCTTATGTTGCAGGTCGGAGAACTTCTTTGCACTGGTCCAGCGCTGCTGGTCATGCAGATGTTGTTCGCCTGCTGTTGGAAGCTGGGGCATCGGTGGAAGTCAAAGATTCACAAGGCCAGGGCATGTAATCACATCGATCATCCATCATCCCATCCTTCAGCGGAGGCCATACGGCCTGCGACATCGCACGCAAGAAAGGCCATCACGAGGTGGTGAAATGTTTTGCTCAAGTCACTTGGCCACTCTGAAATGAGAGGAGGTGGCTGGTGTTCTTACGGCATGAGAGAAGGGAATCAATCAGTGTGCAACCTATATTTGATTCTAAATGAAATTGCGCAGAGTTCTGGTGAGTTTGGTGAGGCTATGAGGATGGTCGAAATAGGTAAATGGATCTTTGCAGTTCCTCAGAGGAAGCGTTTGGTTCGACCATCGTTGGAAGCCTTTCTGAAGATCAAAGAAGAGATGCGTTTGGCCATTCGAAGTCCAAGGAAATAGAAAGGGAACAGTTCAAGCATTCGTTCAAGCAACATGAACACTTCGCAAGCAACATGATGCAGTTCAGGCAACATGCAAGCAATTCGCAGTTGTTCCTATCCGTGGGCATGTTGAAACGAGCATGTGTGATGCTGATTGATGTGGATTGCTGGTTGTTGGGGGACAGACGGTACTTGCGGAGACTACATTGTGACATGTGTGTTTTGCATGGGGAATTGTGACAGCGCTGCATGTGCAAATGTTTTTGGAACATGTTCCATAACGGCAGAAAAGGACAAAAGATACAAGACACATCAAGACACAAGACGTAAAACCCCAAAACTGTGCGCAGAAGCTGCGTGTACTGATTTCGGTGCCGCAGCTGGCGCCATGTGATTCGTGGAAGCCTCCTGACAGCCACGCAGTTGGCGACTCATCATGCCAGCGGATCACCAACGGCGCGGCCTTTGCCTCTGAAGATCAGGCTCTATCATCCGATGGTGACCCTTTAGCCTCTATGATCTCCAAGAACTTTTGCTTTCCATGACACGCCCCTTGAGTTGCTAGGTTCCCCAGCTGAGATCCAATGGAGTTGCTTTGCTGGGAATCGATGAAGACCTTAGAAAGAACGGCAATATCTTCTTCGATAGTTGAAAAAAGCAAAAGCTGTATCAAAGTCACATCGGACACCAAAAACTGCTCTCATGGGGTTCTCATCTCACTTGGATATCAACATCTAATCTAGTTGGAACCCCCAAAAATTAGAACTCATATGGATTGGTAATCCATGTAGGATTGATACTACGGGTAATCCCTTTCAGTGGTAATCAGCTAGAAAAAACATGGGTTGGCGATCAGTGTCATGATCTGCGATTAGCGTCGGCCATTCTTAATGGTTAGCATGGGTTATGGTACCCCCAGAAGCTATTGGGCATGCATGGCTCTTTCTTTGGGCTAAGGCCGCTCATAAGAGAGGCTACTCATTGAGCAAAAGAAACAACTTGATTTGTCTAGACTTTCTGGGAATGTTTTGGATTTTTTTGGAACTTTTCGGAACCTGAAGCAGCCAAGAAGCCACAGAATCCAACATTTATTTACTATACGAAGGGCTATGGGCTATGGGTTATTCACTGCCAATGATTGCCAATGTTGGTGCCAAGTCATGAAATCGGTATTTTGGCATCCGAAGCCAGTACAACCCGTGGCATCTTCCCTGCATGTCGGTGCACGTCGATGTCAGTTTTCTTCCACGCGTGCAACATTTTCTGGGACCCTGGCGACTGTGACTTCAATGGCTCCACACCTTGAAGCAAAGATGGCAGTGGATCATATTTTCAAACCAAGGGTTTGTGCATCATATCTCCATTGAGACCATGGAACCATTGGTGATTCAATGGGTGATCTCCACCATGGGTCATCTCCCACGGATGAAAGTGACAGTGATGACCCATGGTGATGTCAACGGGCCATGAAGCCCCGTGATGAGATGGTGATGACATGTGATGACGCAATCGCAGATTGAAGCCATGCATCAAAATGATGGCGAAACCATGCGAAACCAACAACTGCTGATTGCCTCAGGTGAAGGTAGATCGTATGAATGGTTAACTTGGAAGCAACTCACAGACTGGTCATGTGCTGTGGGAACCGGGCGTTGAAGCTTCTCTTCACCATCGCTGGAGCCAGCACACCACGTTACCTGAACACTCAGCAACTGATGCGATAAGATCTTGATCATTTGGGTGATGACTTGGCGATGACTTTAGCAAATCCCTAATTGTCTCCCCGAATTGTCTCCCCGTGGCATGACAGCAACACCCATGGCCTCAGATCAATTTTGGGAGGATTGGCTGGCATCATTAATCCCTGGCATCATTGATCTGTCCATGGCAATATGGCGTCCAACTTCATGAGTTATATCATCGAGCTTCCATTGATTGGATCTTGAGTGGTGCGATTTGGGGGACTTTGAGAAGCAAATTTTGGGAACGCATAAAAAAAAACCAACCTACTGCTGGAAAGCTCGTCAACTGTCGTATGAGGACATGGACAACTGGTCGCTTCTGATAGTCTTATCGCGCCAAATTTGGGACTTCCCCCAATGCACCGAGGGATCTCAATGCTGGCTGTGGTGCGAATGCACAGTGAAAGCACTGACTGGCGAATGCATCGAAATCGGCCGCCAAAAACTTACAGACTGCGTGAGATCTGGTTGGGATGCAGATCGTCAAAGAACTTGGAGAATTTTCAACGACACGAGCTGGACGACTTTGGGTCTGAAAGAGGTGACAAATGGGTCAACAGGAGTTCAGGAGATCAGTTGGAGAGACTGAAAAAAAATGAGAAGGAGTTAAACATTTTGTCAATTTGCAACAATGTTATTGTTTAAGAAGCAAAGAAGAAAATGCATGAAAGACAAAGTGCCTGCTGAATTCTGACCTTGAACTTCGCATCGAATTTCAAACATCAGGTTTAACTAAGAACGACTCATGGCAGAAGGTCTGGGGCTGGACTATACTCACGGTCCCGTCCGTGACACTATATCTGGTCATATCGGTTGATAAACCAAAGCAGCTAGAGCCCAAGCTAGAGCGGCTAGACTATTCTCACAACGATGAAATCCATTTTGGTGAAAGGGCTGCAATGGTTGGTCCCACTATAGCCATGAGAAATAGATATGAACCAACCACTGATGGTTCACATACTGACCAACTTAAATACAACTAGCAGAAGGATGTTTCTACATCCTTTCAAGGCTATCACCAAAGCAGCTTGGAAGCTTGGCATTCCCTCATTCCAAGCACCCCCATCAAAAAGCCACTGCATATGAAACAAAGGCCCCACATATTCCCGCCAAAACAATCTAATAATACCTCAGCAAAAACATGCTCATCAAAAGAACATGAAACATCCAACATAAGCCACAAACATGATGAACAGAAGTGATGAGCAAGGCAACAAAATTTCATGATACCTCAGTCGAAGCGTCCCCACCACAAAGCCATGGCAAACTCACCGAAGCCACACATATTCCCAACAGAAACCTTTGGGCAAAACAATTTCATGATACCTCAGTCGAAGCGTCCCCACCACAAAGCCATGGCAAACCCAACATGAGCCCCACATATTCCCAACAGAAACCTTTGGGCAAAACAATTTCATGATACCTCAGTCGAAGCGTCCCCACCACAAAGCCATGGCAAACCCAACATGAGCCCCACATATTCCCAACAGAAACCTTTGGGGCAAAACAATTTCATGATACCTCAGTCGAAGCGTCCCACCACAAAGCCATGGCAAACCAACATGAGCCCCACATATTCCCAACAGAAACCTTTGGGCCAAAAACAATTTCATGGATACCATCAGCGAAGCGTCCCCACCACAAAGCCATGGCAAACCCAACAGAACCCCCACATATTCCCAACAGAAACCTTTGGGCAAAACAATTTCATGATACCTCAGTCGAAGCGTCCCCACCACAAAGCCATGGCAAACACAACAGAACCCACACATATTCACAACAGAAACCTTTGGGCAAAACAATTTCATGATACCTCAGTCGAAGCGTCCCCACCACAAAGCCATGGCAAACCCAACAGGAGCCCCACAGAAACCTTTGGGCAAAACAATTTCATGATACCTCAGTCGAAGCGTCCCCACCACAAAGGGCTCTTTCAGAAGAGAGGTCTAGCTATTTTTACATCTTTATCTCCGTTTTGGGGGTTCTTAGTGGCATAAGCCGGTCGTTTGCCACGAAACCCCGGGGGGCAAAACAAGGGCAGGAAGAGCTCTTTGGGGTGTAGTGTGGGAGTGGATCAGGCGAAGCGGCCCACCACAAGCCATGGCAAACCCAACAGGAGCCCCACATATTCCCCAACAGAAACCTGGGGGGCAAAACAATTTCAGATACCTATCAGTCGAAGCGCCCCCACCACAAAGCCATGGCAAACCCAACATGAGCCCCACATATTCCCAACAGAAACCTTTGGGCAAAACAATTTCATGATACCTCAGTCGAAGCGTCCCCACCACAAAGCCATGGCAAGCCCAACATGAGCCCCACATATTCCCAACAGAAACCTTTGGGCAAAACAATTTCATGATACCTCAGTCGAAGCGTCCCCACCACAAAGCCATGGCAAACACAACAGAACCCACACATATTCACAACAGAAACCTTTGGGCAAAACAATTTCATGATACCTCAGTCGAAGCGTCCCCACCACAAAGCCATGGCAAACCCAACAGGAGCCCCACAGAAACCTTTGGGCAAAACAATTTCATGATACCTCAGTCGAAGCGTCCCCACCACAAAGCCATGGCAAACCCAACAGAACCCACACATATTCCCAACAGAAACCTTTGGGCAAAACAATTTCATGATACCTCAGTCGAAGCGTCCCCACCACAAAGCCATGGCAAACCCAACATGAGCCCCACATATTCCCAACAGAAACCTTTGGGCAAAACAATTTCATGATACCTCAGCCGAAGTGTCCCCACCACAAAGCCATGGCAAACCCAACATGAGCCCCACATATTCCCAACAGAAACCTTTGGGCAAAACAATTTCATGATACCTCAGCCGAAGTGTCCCCACCACAAAGCCATGGCAAGCCCAACAGAACCCACACATATTCACAACAGAAACCTTTGGGCAAAACAATTTCATGATACCTCAGCCGAAGTGTCCCCACCACAAAGCCATGGCAAACCCAACAGAAGCCACACATATTCAGAACATTTCACGACAGAAGTGATGGAGGAAGGTAAACCAAAGAAGCTAACCTCATACAACGATGAAACCATCCATTTTGGCGAAACGGCTGCAATGGTTGGTCCCACAGCCATGGTAAACCCACCAGAAGCCCCACATTTTCAACAGCCCACTGCTGGAGGGAAAGGAAGGTGGGGAAAGGGAACAGGATGGATCGAGGATAGGATTATGTTGGGAAAATGTTGGCAGTTCGTTTCATTTATGATTTTCAAATGTTGAGAGCATTTCAAATGGGAATGTTCTTTATATTGAGATGTGTACGCCCAAGTAACTGAAGTAATATACGACATCAAGTTGCAAGGTAGAGCCCTCAAGTTTTCTTATGGAATGGACCTGGTTCTCCCATTTTAGGTTGGTAATGGATTCTCATTCCATAAGCCAACAAGTAAGGGGTATTGGGTGAGATAAGTTGGAGAGAGATTCCTTTAAGAGAAACGTTAGAGATAAGTTGAGACAGGGATGTTTGAGTGAGATAAGTTGGAGACAAACGAAACATAGCGAGAGAGAGGGGGATGTCTGGGAGAGGGGAGGAGGAAAAGGCAAACGAGAACAGGACAGAAAATCAAGGCGCAAAATCCCTGAAATGCACATGGCTTGTGTCAGTTTATGTTGAAGCTTTGCGCGTTCTTAGCCAGTCCCCAGTCAGTCAGGTGCCACCAGCCCAACGGGGAGTAATGGTTAGATTGTCTATGGGTTGAGAAGCAACTATCAATGTATCAATAAAAACCAATCGGTACAACCCTTTGTAATCTATCAAAATATTTTACAATGGTGATCACCTGGTAGTAAAATGGGTTGTACCGAATGGTCTTTGCAAAGAAGTTATGCAGAAGTCTACCAGCTATTCGACAGTTTGCAAAGCGTTAATCATGAGCATGGTCATTGAGGAGTAGTGGTTCAATGGTAAATCGACACAAGGTTTCATGGAGGAGGAAAAGGCAAAGGACGGGAAATCAAAACACAAGACTCGAACTCTCCAACTGTTGGTTTCCCAACGATCCAAAGTGGTTTTGCTTCATCCGCACCACCGATGAAGATCTCAGAAGAATGGCTCTAACGACGGAAGGTGATTGGTGTTTTGAATTACCAAGAAGTTGTTGGCAAAACTGGTGTAAATGACCACTTAATCTGTGGATTATCAAGTGACACCTCTGTTGCGTTTGGTTTTAATCGCTTTGCCAATCCATGGTAGGCATCTCAACCACTGTAGCGATGGCATGTTGCTTGATAGACAGGTGTAACCAATTGCTGCGGTGGTATATGGGTAACCGGTGAAAAAACGTCGGTCCACATATATATATATGGCTGGTTAAATACCATTGGTGACATAGTGATTGTACCCCTTTGTTAATCTCAGATTTTTCCCAAGACCTCATTCGTGGCATTGTTGCTGCACCAGATTGATCAATGCACCATTCAGCTCATCTGGTCCTTGCTGTTGCGTCGGCCCTGACTTCCCCGGGCCACCCAACCAATCTGCGAAGTTGAGGCCTGTGGCTGATGGGCGAAAGGGATATGACCAGATGATGGCAAATATGGTGGGATCAAGTGGAAAGCTAGAGCAATAATGATAAACAGATGAAACAGCTACACCAATAGCAATATCACCATCTCCACCATATATTGCATCTGCCAGGGGTAAGCATCAACACTGTCAGTTTGTCATGAATTGCGCGCTATCAGCTGTTGCTGAGCATGAAATGCTAACAGCTCATCATTCAATAAACAACAATATGACCATACCATCAATATGAGACCGTTTTCAACCCCGGAGTTGTACATATCACTAAATACTAACAGCTCACGACATGAAACCTTGGGCTGGTATCCACCATGGATCCAACAGGATTACTACAGAATTTCTTGTCTGGTTATGGGATGTCATGATGCCCAACAGTTATGGCATCAGTGTTGGATGACGAAAATGCTTCAATGGTTGATATCGTCAACTTCAGCTAGGTACGGTGATTGATACAATGATTGCTATAACTAGGCCTGGTTCATTCATCGTTGATCATCACATGGGATAGCATGAGTTGCAAACCAGTTGTGGGAGTTAAAGACAAATTCATACAAATTCGAGTTATGTACAGTAGTTGTTTTCAGTTGTTGCTATAGCTTGTCAAGTACGCGATGTATCATATATCCTGGGTTGGTTCCAGGATATTGAGTATAGTTGATTGGCTCATGGTGGGCAACCTCTGCAATTTTTGAAAGAACAATCCTTCACTATGGTGTCGCCGTCTACCCTGATCTGCGCATGAAAAAAACTTCTGTCGAATTGCACTGAACTTTGAAATGACACGGCAACTCTCCAAGAAAGTCTCAAATGCTAAGAACCCTCGCTGAAGTCAGACCAGGCTGCCTTCAAACTCCATTGTCCTTGCCAAGGGTTTGCAGTCAGCTTCACTATTCAAGGGGAACGAAAAGGAAAGTCATCATCACCAAAAAGTCAGAAGTCAAATGAGTGGGCCTAAAGCAAACACCGGGCCTTATTTTTGAAAAATGCCCGTGATATGGGGACAGCAGAGATGGGGAAACAGTGGAGCAAGCCTGGCAGGAATCCAGGCAAAAAGCCAAAGCGGGACTGGCATTCAAACCATGCTGGTAGAATGTAGAACCGGTCAATCGCGTCTTGGCCCCTTATGCCTCCGGCTCATTGCTGAGCGATTTTGGGGCTTGAGCCAATCCACGTTGGGACAAACCAAAGAATTTCCAAAACCTGTGGACCATCTGAAGTTCAGATCTTGCAGCAACTTAAAGTTCGAACTTCAAGATCTTTTTTGTGGACAAGTCCGAACTTAAACCTGTGGACAAACAGAGCTCAAACACCTTTTCCGAGCTCAAAAGCAAAGATTGCGAGCTGAGAGACAGCTGTCTGAAACTACAAAGTTTGCACGTCACTTTGTGAACTGATCAAGGTGACCATCCATTGAAGGAATTGGCAACTAGGAGATGTTACCAAGTGCCGGCAGCATGACTTTAGCCAACTCAACATGCGGAGCAGTCCATTTACGAAGCCTCAGTCGGCAGAAACTTGGCAGAAACTCGGCAGAAAGGCACAAATGCCTCCAGTTAGTTCAAACGGGATCACTCGGAGGTACCTTACCGATGGCTTCCACGACCTTTTGCAACCAAGAAGCCTCCAAGAGCCTCACCATTTCACTGTGGTACTTCTGTTTGGCCAAGTCCAAAGGGCTCTTGCCTCAGGCAGCCAACGCAGCTCGCACCAAAACCATTAGAGTCACAAGTGGATCTTCAAATTTAAGATTCATCAAGGATCGATTCGATGATTCTTTCATTTCAAACGACGAAGAACAACAACAGCGAAAACAACTACCATGCCGACCACGACGATCACTACCATGATCACAGCCACCACACAAGTTCAACAGCAGGTTGAAAAGAACCATTGGTGCCATCCAAAGGTTTAATCCGTTTCTTTTTCAAAAATTCCCACGGGTAGAGGCGCTACAGCTCAACTGTAGACTTAGTTATTGATACTCCTTGGAAAAGTCGTGAGGGAACACTCCAAATTTCATTTGTTCCGACTCCACAAGCAACCGTACGAACCAACAGTTTTGAACTTGTGTTCCTATTTTCTTCTGCTGGTCGTCTTTGCAAGTCGAACCTCAAGCAAGTCTACAAATGGAAACCATCACGTGCCTGGGGCAGAAACCTTTGATCAACGGGATGCTTCTAGGTTTCTCTATTGGTTTTATATATGAGGTATTCATGGACGGAGAAAAGCCCACAAAGGAAGATCGTGTATTTCTTTACACCAAACCATTCTTATACCATCTTTCACATGAGCGATTGCTGCTTCACCTCACCGAACAGCATTTTCACGACCACTTCTTGAACACCGTTTTCACCAACCATTGTTTCATCATCAGTCTTCTCACTGGCGTAAACCAAGTGTCACACGGGGTTCTACTTGCACAACTTGTAAACAAACATTTTGTGTCAGGCATCCTCCTATACTGAAAAGACATGCATTCAAGACGCGCAAACATCCCTCATAACTCATGCACGATAACTGGATATATTGAAAGCCAGCAATTCGCGCAAACCCCCAAACAATGGCAATCTTTGGAAGTTCGCATCCAACTTATGTTCAAACGCCTCCACATGCTACAGCAAAGGACCAAGCTCATCAACAACAGCAGGAGCACCAAAGAACCCGACGATTCCGGCTGGGGGTTCAGAACCTTTAGGTCTTTCCGTTGCCACATTTCCAGAAACTGAATCAATTTGACAGACTGACGCTGCAAAGCAGCTGCATTTTGTCTATAAAATTAGCCTCTTCAAAAGGTTCTTTCAGAAACATCAAACGAAACACAGTTGTTCTTCCTACGCTTTCAACATTCGTACTAGGATCGCAATTTTCCGTCAGGGCGTGCGCTCTGGCTCACAGATCACCGTCAAGAAAGTAATTTAGTCACCGTGCTCTACTGGCAAGGTTTCAAGATAACATGGTTCTGGGAGTTGATGGAACTGGAGGCTCAAGCATTTCAATTTTAATGGACGAGACCTAATTATTCAGAATATCTACATGGCATGCTTTTGTACAGTTTCTTGTACAGTTTCCCACATTCCAAATGTGGTCCGCAATCTTATGACCTTCACCGATCCACTTCTGCATGACGAGGTCAAAAACTGAATGGTGCACTCTCCAAAAATTCCAAAACGCAACAACAAAATATGTTGTCAGAATTTGGCCAACTGAATTGGCATTGTGAGTCAAGGTTTTTGATACTCCGAACAAACAACTGCCAGGTGTGAAGGGATAGTCTTCAAAAATTATGAACGGACAATACTATCCAAAGTGCCAGCATCTTTGCAAAAGAGCATCTTTACCAGATTTTAATTCAGATTTTTCCAGGTTCTATTGGCTGACAGGTAAAACCTGGCAGAAACCTCGACGCACCGACGCCATAACCCGTCCAAGCTCCGCGTCTCCATCGAGGCCCCGGCCGTCATTGTCTGTCGTGTGGGGAGAAGCCCCGGCGGCCAAGAGCAGCTTCGCAACCTCGATGTGGTTGTGCTCAGCTGCCACGCGCAGTGGGGTCCAACCTCGGACGGCTGCAGCAAAGGGCATGGTCGGGACCAAAACCTGCAAGTCTTCCAACATGTCAATGCAATCTGCTAAAGTAGATGCGCAAAGCATATTGTCGTTTCAACATATTTCAACTCCGATCTCAGAATCAGAACTTGCATTGCATGCTGAGCGAAATCAGCATCAGGCGAAGGCACGCAAGTAGGCATGACACACCAGTGTGACGAAAAGCTACAAGAGCGTGAAATCATATCACATCAGTAAGGGACACCGATGCGCAACAAATCATTGCCACTACAGTAGGGCTCAAGCCAATAGAAACACAAGTTATGCGTAAACATTCACATCAGCCCCCGAACAACATGCAGCAAATCAATCCGTTGCAATATGTTGCAATCAACTGTTGACTTGAAGCGGTTGGGCAACATGGGCATCAACACATCTCAATCAATGAGGTCGATCATCGACCTACAGTGTGATGTGAAGGTACCTATGTAGACATGAGCCACCAGTGGTAAGTACTATCTCCAGCAATGTGCAATACACGTGCCGTGACTGCCCCGACCTGTGACTGGTTGTCGCGCCGTCAGGATCTGTCATCCAACCGGACACTATCTGCGTCAAGTTTCTAGATCCTGGACTGGCACACGGACATCAAACTATAGTCAAGTATGCCACTTGTCTGCATCCGGTTTCTTCAGTTGTGCCTGGTGGAAACTAAAAACATCTGAAAACATAATCTATATATTACAAAGGTTGCATTCTGAATAATTAATTTATACTTATTATGACGCCCTGGTGCCCCACACTTAAGACTGGAAATCAACCCAATAAGATCCAATAAGCATCATAGCGAATCACTGTTGGTGTAACCAGTGAGCGTATCACATGAGTTGCACGCACCATAGACAGCACAACAATGTCCCCAACGCTGTCTGTTGCTTCTTTTCTAGATCAAGTTTCAGTTATGCTTGTCAGGGGAATCAATGTGCAGGAGAATCAACAGATTGCAATCAGTTGTATTGAGTTGTAACTTAGACTGCACATCTTGGACAAAACAACCGATGAAGTCGATCATCAAGTCAGAATGTGAGGTGAAATGGATGGAACCACCGCTGTTCCCCGCCGCTGTTCCCCGCCGCAGTTCCACCGCTGAGGCCCCCGACCGTACTTCTCCTTGGCCTCCACCGAGGCCCTCTTCGACAGCAGGAACTCCGCCACCTCCACGCGGCCTTCGTACGCTGCCATGTGCAGCGCCGTCTGTCCTCGGCTGCGAGCGCCGCGGCAGTGGCGGCGGCTGCGGCGACCGCGGACTCTGAGGCGCCGGGCTAATCAGGTTGATGCTGTGCACGGCTGCGGCGTCGCGGCGCACGAAGGCCCGGACCGCGGGGAGGTCGCCGCAGTACGCCGCATCGCAGATCCCGGGAACGAACCGGTCGCCCGGCCCTCGGAGCCGCGGGGTGCCGTGGGACCCGAGCCGTGGTGAAACCGAGCTGAGCTGAGCTGAGCTGATCTGAGCTGTGAGAAATCTGTGGAGTTGGGGCTGGGTTGGTTGAGAGAAATCTGGTTGGTTAATGGAAATGACAGGGAAGGAAAGGTTAAAAACAATCACTGCACTGCATTTAGTTCTGTTGTGTCTTACATTGTCTTGAGAGGTCCTTATTTCAATCTTAAGCTTTGAGCAATGCAATTTTATGCTGTCAATATTGTACGTGTGGTCATATTGGTCGTATCATGTATGGTGTAGCTCCTGATACCTATACTCATCACATCTCATCACCATTCACCACAGGATGACATTGAGAGTGACCCGTATCAAGACGTCATAAACCAACATCAAAGCACCATCATGATACATCATGGAATCTGAAAGACTAGTTAAAGGAAGTGCATCGATTGTATTGTCACAAGGCTGCACTCAGCCATCATGTAGCAACTTTTGACCGTGGTTGCGTGGTGTTTATGTCAATGGCAAGGAACAGTTCCAGCATCAATCATAAGGATTCGAGTTCTTAAAGCACCGTGTCAATGTGGCACTTGAAATATGGTGCTCTTTGTTCCTCCATATTTCAACTCTGGTGCGAACCCTTTATCATCCATATTTCATTGTATTTCCAAATACTTCCTGGAGAATTTGTCCAAACTCACCAACTGCATTCAACTGCCAACGTGGAAAGATCAGTGGCCCTGTACAGCTACAGATCCACGGCCTTGGCAACTCCATACGCTCACTGCACTTCACATTGTTTTGATCGCTGAGGGCCCAGCATTTTTCTGCTGCTGTTTCATCGTCTTGAATAAGCTGTTTCCAATCGATGACTTCAAAGTTCTCCCTGCGGAGTCGCTTCGATCTCTCCACGGGTCTCAGCACCTGGCGAGCAGAAGCCGAGACCCTCACGACGAGAAACCGCGGCAGAAGCCGCCTCGGCGACCTCGTGATCAACAACGAGCTTCTTCAAGGTGCTGTTGGCTTCGAGGGCCTCGATCAGCACCTGGGAGACAACTTGATGTTGGGTCTTGGGCCACGGAGTCAACACGGATGCGGTGGCACCTGCCCGGCAAGACTGGTGAAGTTATTGCCGTGAAGTTCGAGCACTTCCAAAGAGTGGTTGGTGTGCAAGCCCTTCGCCAAGACCTGGCAATGAGCAAGCCCTTTCTCAGGGTGAAGTTGCCAAATAGTTTGTGAAAAATTGCCTACCACTATACAATCAATGTCGATCAATCATATCAACATCAAGTTGACCAAAACATCAGCTTTGGGCTCCAAGTAGCCTCAAGTGGACACGCACCCTCTCCCCCAACCCCAATAATTTCGAGCAAAACTTCTCACAAGTCTCACAACCCACACAAGGCCTGCACGCCCTCATCGGAGATGCCGGTCGAATGAAGGTTGAGGCTTTTCACCAAAGTGTTGGCCGCCAGCATTTCCCCCAGAGCCTTGCTGCAAGATCAAGAGACAACACAGCAACAGTCTGTCACTTGCTCTGTTGCAGCATTTTGTCAGCCGCTCCCCTCGAAAGCCTCTCATCTAGGGCTGGTTTTAATGCAAAACAACTTATCGGGTAAGCATTGGTAAGCAAGGCCAAAGCTACCTGTGAAAGACTTCGGGAGATTCGGCAGCAGCCACACTCAAAACAGGGTTTGGGAGACGAGGCAGCGACAACTTTGGGTATACCACACCTTGGTGCCGGAGTCGCCAATATCTCTACCATCCAAGTCGATGTTGGTCACCGCTGCAGTGTTGTTCGTTTGCAGCGCAATGGCCAACGCCTGGTTCCGCGCAGAACGTATAAGTTTCTTCGGCGTGCGCAAAGCAAGAAAAACACTTCGGATGGCACCAGTTGTGATGCTTCTGTCCCATGGGCTACAGATCAACTTCTTCAAAACCTGGTTTGCATTAATATATTATTTGAAGTCATGGTCAAGTGATGGTGCTTAGCAATATCGGGTTTCGACTGCCACTGACTTCATCTGTTGAGTGTTGAGATTACATATTGACAAATCTACACAAGCAAGTTTGCTGATAGCCTGTCGGCCATGCCTGACCTTTCACAATTGCAGAGATTCAGGCAAAAGGTTCCCTGTCGCAGATTTTGGAAGGTATATTGGATTTTGGCATCCGCGGAAGGTATTTTTGAGACTTACAAGAGAAAGCAGGTCAGAGAATCTGTTGAACAGGTCATTGGGGGCCTAAACATATGGGCCTCTCTTGGTTGCCGCCTACTGTCATGACTTTGGCAGAGGGGCCTACGAACACATTGCTGGCGCTTATGCAGCTGGTGGTTCTTTCGCAAACTTTTTGGAGGACACCAACAACCCAGGCTCCTTCATTGCACCGTGACACCGTATTTACTGAAATCCACCCTGGCAACCGGCTAGCTGCTGCTGGTTCTGCAAAGGATAGCGGATCAAGGGTAATCCGCCGACCCCTGCCCTAGCTGTCACGACGGCAGGGGCGGCGCCTGGGACCACCGAAGGTGTGGAGCCTTGAGTTGCCGTGCCACGACCACCATCAAACCTTGCTGTGCCCGGCAACCTTGGCCCACGCAAGGCGATGACTAAGGCATCGTTGCGGACGAAGGTCGTTGACAGAGGCCACGAAAGCGAGAGAACCGGCAACCTTTGCCCAAAGGCCACAAACGCCACAGCATGGTCTTCTACTGCCACGCTGTATCTTCCCACAGCTCTGGCCAAAACGACAGAGGCCACCAAAGCCACATCTTCGCGTGCTCATAGTGTTCAGAACTGCCGTTTGGGCCGCATTGGATGCTGCATAAAAACCTTGTCTCGTCACCAGCAATCTGTTGCTTTGTCCAGTATGGAGAGTGAGCTATGGGCTTTACAAACCGTTGCTCAAGAGATGAGCTCGTTGGGAAAGTTGCTAGGCAGATTGTATGCGAATTTCTTTGGTGGTGAACCCAAAGATTTCCCAGGTGTCCTCTATTCCGATAGTGAATCCAGTTTAAAACTTCTCAAGAACTTGGATTTGCCGAAGAAAAGTCGGCGTCTGGAAATTCGAATCGAATGGTTGAAATCCCGGATTGAAGATGGACAATTGGTCCTAGAGTTTAAAAGGGGAACTGTGAACCCTTCTGATTTGCTGACAAAGTGCCTGGGCAGCGCCGCTTTTGGTTATCATCGATCAGCTCTAGGCTTTGAAGTGCTAACCAGTCCCATTCAGAGTTTGATGAATATCTCTATGAGGTTTGTGATGGTTGAGGTTTGTCGCCGACCCCAGTCTTCGATTTCTCAGGTCTGCGCTCAGTTGGGAATTCCTTATGTTGGGATTACTGCGGATATGGAGAAGAAGCCAGTGTTCTCAGGTTTGAAGACTCATCTTGCAAATCTCAAGTGCAAGTACTCATGGGTCCATGTCTGCAGTCCCTGCTCTTCCGGGAGTCCACTGAGGAATTTTGGTCGTGACACTCCAAGTGCTGCAGATTGGGAATGGTTTGACTTGTTTCCACATGTCAAGAAGTACATGTTGTTGGGAACATTCTCAAGCTTCGAACTCCCATGGCTCAATGCGATTTGGAACTATCATCTCTGCAAGGATACCCTGAAAGAATGTGGTCACAACTATGCTACGGCTGTGAAGTTGTGCACGGTTGGTCTCCGTTCGAAAGGGGGTAAGAGTATTGGAAAGCTCTTGGGATTCACGAGCTCCGATGAACGGTTCATCCAATCTCTTCGACCATACTCTAAGTGTGAACATGAGACCCATGCTGATTTCAATGAGGTGAAGTGGGAAGACACTGGATTTTACACCGCGGAACTGGCTAAGGTGCCTGTGAATGCAGCCAAGCATGCCTTGAGCTTTTGTCCTTAAGGGACGGGTGGAATAAGTTTTGGTCAAGAGATGAGCTCGTTTAAGGGATCACTCATTGCGAAGTAATGATGCTCCCCTTATTTTAGATGAGGAAAAATTTTTGTTTCACAAAAATAGCCTGTCTCACCAAAAACCTTTGGACAACAGTTTGCAAAACAGGAACACAAAGGTTTTGAAGAAACAATACTTTTAACGTGCAAACCTTTCAAATTGTGGGTTGGTTGTGCACTTGTCATTTTGAAACTTGTGGCATGTACATGTCAGAAAGTGTGTTTCAAATTGTTCCCTCGCCGTCTCAAAAACCTGATGCTGTCGTTGACTTAACTGGTACTATTCCTGATCTGGAGGCACAGGGCCAGAGGGAGACAGCTGAAAGTGCTGCAGCGGAGAGTGAGGCGATAGCAGAAGGTTTACATCGAGAGGAAACATCAGAAGCGGAAGAACTTTTTGGTTTACCTCCTGAAGATGGGCACGGTAGTGTTGATTACTCCCCTTCTGTTGCGACAAATTTCTCTGAACCTTTTGAAATGATTTACAGCGGTGTCAGAACAAGTTTGGTTGCCGGATATGATGCGGATCGTGTGGTGAGCTCAGCATGGTACTCATTGCAACAGGATGACAAGTCAACCAAACAAGTTTGGGAGCAAGGTTTCTGGAATCAGTTCTTTGATAAGTCTACGGCTGTGATGGACCTGTTTTCGCAGAGACTGAAGAGGCCTACTCCGTATGATGTGCCAGATTTTCCGGGCGCAGAGTCGGGCATTATGGTGGAACAGCGCACCGTTTCAAAACCACGGTTTGGAGGACCAGATTTCTTGCAACACGTGAGGGATGTCCCAGAACGAACCTGGCAAGAAGAGCGAGAAGCTTTGTGGGAGACTGCTATCAGACGGTGGGTTTCTTTGATAGACTCATGGACAACAGACTCATGTGAGCTTGTCAGGGTAATCCATAGTGGTTCCAGTTTCCGAGAGAAAGCACAGATATTGGTGGACGTATTCTACAACAAATCTCCGCAGACCTTGATGAAAAGGGCGAACAGCTTGTCTAGAATTACAAACTACTTGGTCTCTTGTGGATGCGTTTTTCCGTGTTCTGAGTCCCAGTGTTATGATTTCTTCAAGAGGGAGTCGGCTTCTGGAGCACCAGCACCGCGGTTGAAGGCTATCTTTGAGGCTATGGTCTTTGCAAGACATGTGCTGGGTGTGTCTGCCCTTGAAGAGATTACGAATAGTCGCCGCTGTTTGGGAGCTGCTTCAACGAGTGTTTTTGCCAACCTAAGGCAAGCTTCACCGTTCAAGATCTGAAGAGGCTGCGCCAGATTTTGTCAGAGGAGGGCGAGTTGTGGAATCGTGCCATGGCTGGTATGATCCTTTTCTGCACCTATGGCAGATCTCGGTGGTCGGATGCTCAGCATGCAGAAGAGTTGATTTGGGATCAGGACGACTCTGGAAAGCTGCACTCTTTGGAAATCAAGACGACTGTTCATAAGACTGCACGAGCTTGCATTTGCGTCACATGTTTCTGCCTATTTCAGCGCCTGCGGAAGGAGTGGTTGAAGATGGTTGGGGAACAAATTGGTTGCAAGTCAGACAAAAGCTCGGTATATCTGATTTGAAACAGTATCCTCTTATGCCTGCTCCGGGAACAGACTTGTGTGCCACTCAGCGAGCTTTGACTACAGCGGAAGCCAAGAAGTGGCTGCGCATGTTGTTGGGGCCTGAGCGAATTTCAGAGACTGACCGTTTGACCAGTCATTCATGCAAAGCTACATGTTTGAGCTTCATGGCAAAGCGTGGAGTCAGTTTGGAGGACAGACTGGTGTTAGGGTATCATTCAAACAAGCTTCGTGTTGGCCTCGTCTACAGCAGGGGTAGTGCGGCCCGGTACTTGGCGTTGCTGGCAAACGTGCTGAAAGAGATACGTGAGGGAGTGTTTGAGCCGGACAACACACGTAGTGGAAGATTGAAGGAAACCGCTTTGACCCTGGACCAGTTGAATTTGATTTCATCCTCGAACCTGTCAGGTGTGGAAGCATCACAGGAAAATGAACCTGTGCAGAACCCGGGGGAGACTGAAGCAGATGGACATGCCACAACGGAAACAGATGAGACTGACGACGAAAGTTGCTTCGTGTCCCCAGTGGTCGGTCACTATGAACTTCTAATTCCTCAGGACAAATCCATATTGTGGAACAAGGCGACAAAAATGTTTCACCTAGCAGAGAAGCATCATACGAATGTATTGCTGTGTGGTCGTGCTAGGTCAGGAAACATGACAGCACATTTAGGGCCAATCAGGTTCGACTCTGCCAAGCGCAAGCAATGCTTTAGGCAGTTGCAACACGAGGGCAGGAGCTCGGCGGAATGAGGTGAAAAATTTTTCCACACCTGACCGAAACATGATTTGATTTTCAAGAAAGCTGAAGATGTGAAGGGTTGACAGAAGCATGTGCGAGAGTCGACATGGGAGTGCTTGCATGGTCGGACGTTCTCAGCTTTGGCTAAGACCGAGGGACCATAAGTGCATTGCCCAACACATGGTCAGCAAAACTCTTTCCTCAAATTTGTAAGCCTTTTTTCCCCATCACTCACGTCGATTTCTCAGCTCAGTTTTCAGAACTTTTCATGCATGTCAGTGAAGAACCAGCAATGTTGAACAGGAACAGTTGCCTAGTCTTCTTTTCACTTCCGCCCATGTCACTTGCTGATTCAGAAGCGGCTTTTGAGCAGCACAGCAAGAAGATAGATGCTTGAGGGGGTTTGGCAGTGCTGTTGCAGACACACAATGTGAAGACCCTTGGAGCGCTTGCTTTCTCAATAGGTACTCCGCAGTCACCGCCTTCAGATGAAGCTTTCAAAGATTGGGCTACAGTGGTGAACGGAGGTACAGAGCCAGATATGGGTACGCTTGCTGGTTTGAGGCGGCTTCATTTTGAGGCGTCGGCTATGGTGATTGCTGATCTAAAGAGCCGAGTCACTTCAGATGTTTCCAGGATCAAACGCGCAAATTACCGATTGCTGAAAAGGCTGCCAGGTTGAAGGATCAAGAAGCACGTCTACAAGGATTGAAACTGCGTGGAGAGCTACAACCTTCGTATGCACTTGCGGACATGGTTGCAAACATAAAGGAGACAAACTGTGTGGTATGGATTCCTCCTAGCAAGTGCAGCAAGCGTGATTCAGAGATTCAACAGAGCATGAAAGAGAAACCTTTCACTTTGTCCTTGGAACAGCAGATGGTCAAAGTTGCAGCCTCAGAACAAGTTGTTTCGGTGGATACTTCGACGGATACTCAGTTGCAGTGGGCTTTACAACGTCGAGGTTTAGCTTTCGACCAGTGCTCGTTGATCAGTTTCCATGAGCATGAGATATGGGTTCAGCAGCTGCTTGGACAATTGACCCGGGAGGCACCACAAGGCTTCAACAGAGCGACGTCGTCCCAGGTTGTGGGCGCAGACCGCGAGCTGTTTACAATCATGGCGCAGGACATTCAGGAATCAGTGCAGCCGAACGAGAAGGGCGAGTTTCCAATGGAGTTGGCCTTGAAGATTTTGAGGACTGATCCAAGGGTGACCATGCACCTGCTGCCGTTGCCGAAGGGATCAGCGAAAGCGCACGATGGCCCAGATGTTTCAGCTGCGCCGTCGAGGCCTCATCCAGGGACGCTGCGACCAGATAAGAAGAAGAGAGCTATGCCCAAAGCAAAATCTACATGTCCAACAAAACTGAAGGGCTATGCGCAGAAGGATGCCAATGGGTTGCCGATTTGTTGGGCGTTCAATCTGAAATCGGGATGCCAGGAAGAGGTCAAGAACGGTCGTTGCAAAAAGGGAGTACACTGCTGCATCAAATGTCACAAAGCGAACCACAGTTTGGTGACTTGCCGGGCAGCCGGCGCCTGACCAGAGAGACAGACAGTTTCACCTTCGGTTGATTTTCTTAAGGAAAAGCTTGCAAGTTTGAAGCGACGGTATGAACAGCATGCCAGCCAGGATGTTCAGGTCGACAGTGGAATCACTTCGGACATGGGCAATCAAGACAATGAGGGCAAGTTTCACGGAAAAAACATTTCTGACTTGCTGTTTCTGGAGATATTCGCAGGGACAGCGCGTCTCTCAGCAGCTATGCACGAGGTCGGGTTCGAGACACTGGCAGTGGATAAGACAGCAGCAAGGGCGGGCAAACAACACATTGCCTTGTATGACGTTACAGACCCGCTGCAACTTAAGTCTTTGAAAGATTTTGCCCAGGAAGAATCCTCTCGCATTGTTTATGCTCACTTGGCACCGGCGTGTGGCACTGCATCGAGAGCCAGAGAGAAGCGATTGCCGAGGTTGCAGAAGCAAGGCTTTAGAGTACCCCAGCCCTTGAGGTCTGACGCCAAACCGCGAGGCCTGGACAAATTGAGTGGTTTGGATAAGATAAAGACTGAACTGGCAAACCAATCGTATGACGCCACTGCAGAGATCATTGACCTATGTTTGCAATTGGAAGTCTTAATCTCGGTGGAGAACCCCGCGAATTCACTCTTCTGGAAGTACCCTGAGATTTCAAATCTCTGCTCCAAGAAGGGATTCAAGGCAATCTTCGACAACTGCACGCATGGTGGAAGGCGAGCCAAAGCAACATTGCGCGGGCTTCGCAACGGGAGTTTGAGACCTTGGCAGTGAAGTGCAATGGACAGCATAAGCATGCATCGTGGGCCCCGCAGTTGAAAAACCGTGGACTAAACTTTCCGACAGCACAGGAGGCGGCATATCCAGCGCTGTTGTGCAAGCGTGTTGCTGTTCTCGCTCGAGACTACGCGATTGCCAATGGAGCTTCCGCACAGGAAGGCTTACAGGATCAGCTACTCCACCAACATGAGACTTCGCATCGATGGGTCCTAGGTTTGCTTCCAAGGGGGAGAGCCTTCAAACCTTTGGTCAGTGAATTTCAAGACTACAAGACCTTTCTAAATCCACCAGATAATGATCCGGACGCTTCTCCTTTCGTTGCTGACTGCCCCAAGGGAGCCAGAGTTGCGCATCGACGTTTGGAATGGGGCACAATGCGGGTCGATGAAAGCAAAAACATGTCATGGGAGGCGACAGATCGAAGTTATGACATTGCATGGGCGCCGATTGTGTGGGTATTCCGAGTGAACCTTGGGACTTCGTTGGCAGGGCAGTCGAGGTTGGACATCCGAGGTCCATGGCAATTCACATAACTGAACCAGTGAAGGAAATGTTGGAAAAGAACTTCAAGCAAGAGCCTTGGAAATTGGTAAAATCAAGAGCAATGTTCTTGCAAAAGTGGGCGGCCAGATGTGAACAACTGCAAGCAGAAGAAAACGACTTGCACGAGCAGATGGCCCCGCATATTTCAAAGGTGTTGGCTGGTAAGCGATTGTTGGTCTTGAAAGAGATGCTTCTGGAGTTGGGCTATCCGGACAAGGAGCTCATTAGAGACATCGAGAAGGGTTTTGGGCTATGTGGATGGCTACCTCGTTCCCATGTTTTTCCTCCAGGCGCAAAGCGGCCCACTCAAAGTTTGGAATCGGCGTTGAGGGCGGCCAAGGGGGTAAACCACAGCATCATCAAGCAAGTGACCCCATCGCAGGAACCAGGTCTGGATGAGGAAGTGTGGGAGCAGACTGAGAAAGAAATAGAAAAGGGTTGGGTGTGGCTGGATGAATCTTGTACACCAGAGGAACATTTGTTGGCCAAGAGATTTGGGCTTCAACAAGGAGCAAAAACGCGGCTGATAGATGATTGTTCCATTGGTGGCATGAACAGCGCTTGTGGTACCCATGAGAAGCTTCGTATCCATTCGATTGACGAGATGGCGGCCTATTTAGCATGGTGCCTGACCAATCTGGAACATCGAGACCTAAAGGACTTGGTTGGAAAGACTTATGATCTGAAGTCGGCCTACAAACAATATGCTATCTCTACTGCCGATCGAAAGAGACTCAGGATTGCTGTTTGGAACCCTTTGCTTTCCAAGGTAAGCTACTTGGGGAGCAACGCCCTTCCATTTGGAGCGGTGGCCTCGGTGAGTTCCTTCTTGAGGGTGTCGATGGCTGTATGGTACGTTGGTGTAGTGGGCCTAAGTTTGTGCTGGACAGTTTTCTTCGATGACTACACGTTGGTGTCCAGGGCCGCTTCAGCGGGAAGTGCAGCTGCCGCAGCAGAATTGTTGTTTCAGGTCTTGGGAATTGATTACGCTGAGGAGGGGGACAAATCCGTTGACTTTGGGACCAGAGTGAAAACTCTGGGCGTGATGCTTGACCTTTCCCCTGAACAAGCTCAGCATACAAACCTTCTTCATATGACCCTTGGGCACACGGAGTCTCGAGCAGCCGAGTTGAGCAGCACCATCAGTGGCATACTGGAGGCGGGCCAGATGAGCTTCAAGGAGGGCGAGAGGCTTAGAGGCAGATTGCAATGGTTCGAGTCTTTTGCTTCAGGTAGAATTGCGCAAAAATCTCTCAGACTGTCAGCAACATGACTTCGCTTTTGAGGGTTGATCGCAGGTTGCAACAGCATGAGCGCGTGGCATTGGAATTCTTGAGGGGTCGAGTGCTAAGGGCTCCTCCGGTACAAATCCATCAGACGAGTTTGGACAACTGGATAGTTTTCACAGATGGGTCTTGCGAAGGCGAGGTTACTAAAGAGGGTGGTCCGGGTGCCATCTTAATAAACCCTGCTGGCTTCCCAGTGGAGTTCGTATCTGATGTTGTGCCGCAGTTTCTGATGTCACGACTACTGGAATTCTCAAGCCACCCCATCTTCGAAATCGTAGACTAGTGTTGAGGCTCATGTTGGGGCAGGCGGTTTTCCTCCTAGAAAATAAAAACCTTGTCCTCTATTCCGATAGTGAATCCAGTTTAAAACTTCTCAAGAACTTGGATTTGGCGAGGAAAAGTCGGCATCTGGAAATTCGAATCGAATGGTTGAAATCCCGGATTGAAGATGGACAATTGGTCCTAGAGTTCAAAAGGGGAACTGTGAACCCTTTTGATTTGCTGACAAAGTGCCTGGGCAGTGCCGCTTTTGGTTATCATCGATCAGCTCTAGGCTTTGAAGTGCTAACCAATCCCATTCAGAGTTTGATGAATATCTCTATGAGGTTTGTGACGGTTGAGGTTTGTCGCCGACCCCAGTCTTCGATTTCTCAGGTCTGCGCTCAGTTGGGAATTCCTTATGTTGGGATTACTGCGGATATGGAGAAGAAGCCAGTGTTCTCAGGTTTGGAGGCTCATCTTGCAAATCTCAAGTGCAAGTACTCATGGGTCCATGTCTCCAGTTCCGGGAGTCCACTGAGGAATTTTTGTCGTGACATTCCAACTGCTGCAGATTGGGAATGGTTTGCCTCGTTTCCACATGTCAAGCAGTACATGTTGTTGGGAACATTCTCAAGCTTCGAACTCCCATGGTTCAATGCGATTTGGAACTATCATCTCTGCAAGGATACCCTGAAAGAATGTGGTCGCAACTATGCTACAGCTGTGAAGTTGTGCACGGTTGGTCTCCGTTCGACAGGGGGTAAGAGTATTGGAGAGCTCTTGGGATTCCCGAGTTCCAATGAACGGTTCATCCAATCTCTTCGACCATACTCCAAGTGTGAACATGAGACCCATGCTGATTTCAATGAGGTAAAGTGGGAAGACTGGATTTTACGCCGCAGAACTGGCTAAGGTGCTTGTGAACGCAGCCAAGCATGCCTTGAGTTTTTGTCCTTAAGGGACAGGTGGAATAAGTTTTGAGGAAGTCTCGCAATCCCCTCGTACTTTTGTTCCGCGCCCCTTAAGCCTCACGGAGGTGCACGCGGATCTGTGGTTTGGATCGGCGGGGATAAGTATTCAAGCACGCCTGTAGCTTCTCTTAAGGATAAGATATAGCTCTACTTATAGTTTGAAGTATCCCAAATGAGATGTGAACGTTTTGCGCTGCAAAGTGCTGCCTGGAGGTGCCTTGGACATTGGACTCTCGAAAGGAGAGTGGGAACTGTTTTGACTTACTTTTGTTTATCTCGAAATGAGATGTGAAAGAATGCAATTTTGTTTTCGGTAGCTACCACGTTTTGCATGTAGGACTAATCTTTTAGGATTGTAGCATGAGTGCATGACATGAAAGGCAACAGGTTTCAAGAGGTTGCTCAATGAGTTTTGGATGTCTAAGACATGTTGATAGAGATGGCGAGAGAATGATTTGCGCAGAGCGAGAGAGAAGAGTGATTTTAGTTTTTTTTGGGATGGTTGGTGAGCTATGCCCGGCATTTAAGTCGGGGGCTTATTAACCGTCCGGGATAGTTGGTGAGCTATGCTCGGCATTTATGTCGGGGGCTTGTTGACTGTCCGTGTTTAAATGTATATAGCTCTGTATATATGGATATGCTTATAGATATTGAAATATATTTTCAACTCGGCCCTTTGGACGGCGGATATGTTTCAGCGGTTGTCGCCCTCAATGGTGGACAAGCTAGACTCTAAATTTTGAGCGCACTAGGTCTCTAGGTTGACATTTGCACTGTAGAAGTTAGAGTCGGTTCGTTGCTGCGCCATGGATCGATTTGACTTCGATTCGCTGAGTCCTGACGATAAGCAGAGACTGGCTGATGCTTTGATTCAATCTGCAAGATCTAATGATGGAACCTCAATGCAGCAAGCTTGGGAGCTGGTTGGTGGAATGAGCGATTCGTCGAAAAGACGAGCTACTGATGGCGATTTGGGATACAATCATGTGAGGGCTATTCCAATCCATCAGGCATCCACTGCGGCTGGTTCTCAGGCTCCTTTGGTGCCTTGTGTTGGTGATTCGCAGGCGAATCATCAGAAGATCCTTGCTGGACTGACTGATGAAGAGCTGGTTCGATTGTGCGGAGATGACATGCCAAGGTCTCTTGGCAGCTTTCGTAGATGGGCTGCTACGATCCTGGACTTTGGTAAAGGAAAGCGCCTTGGATACAGCTATGGGGATTGCGTTGCCCTGGATGCTGATTATGTCCAGCGGGTGGCTTCGCACATGGGTTCTTCAACTGGCAGTCAACAGAAAGATTTTTACAACTTCTGTGCGCGCGTGCAGAAGATTCAGAAGGCATTGAAGCAGGCATCTGGCAGCGCGGATGAGTCGGAATTCGTTCGCAGGTACAAAGCGGATTGAACAGTGAATCTATGAGCATGGATGGTATTAAGTGCAATATTTTCACCTGGAACGGTGTGGCATCATCATTCTTCAGTGAGCGCAATGTTTTTGCATGTGGATGGTGTTAGGCTTGTTATACAAACTGGCTGGCGGATACGTATGGTACAGATTTCTGGATGTGCTGGCAAGTCGCTCGAAGGGGGGTGTGAAAGGATATTCTCTATGTGCGACCAACTTGCTTTCCAGATATATATATATATATGTATGTGTATAGTTTGGCATTGTCGTGAACCTCACGATTGCATTCGTCATGTCTTGAAGTTAAGGAATTTCTTGATACGAACGACGGATGTCGTTACTTCTGAAAGTTGTGGGATTTTTGGATGCAAGTGACAACAACAACAACAACAACAACAACAACAACAACAACAACAACAACAACAGTTTTGACTTGACCTTGTCGAGAGGATTTGGGTTTGGGAGAACTTTTGTTGTTAGGTCCATGTTGTGTTATGGATATGTTGGGTCCATGACATTTCACTGACCGTTCACTGTCATGGATGGCACGACGATGCGTGGCTCACCTCGATGTCGAGGGATATCTTGTTTCGGCCTTGTTCTGTGATCATGGTAAACGACATGATCAGTTTTCTCCACTGCAATTGGACACGGCTTGTTTTGATGTCAAGGGACATACATTCATTGCTGGCATTTGCATTTTCGATGGTGCATACCGTGAATTTTCATTTCATGTCAAGTGACTTGGAATCTTTCCTGGATTTAGCACTTTATCATTGCGACTGGTTTCAACTTCATTTGACATTAAGGGATGTCTATTTGCTGTTGATGGATCAGGATCACACCTTTCGTGTGATCCTTTTGGACTGCAGTTGCAAGCTACTGGAACTTCTTTTGAACTTGACGTTGAGGAACGTTTGGACTTCACGACAGAAGATCAGTGGAATTCGTTTACAACTTCTTAGAGGGACTTTGTCTGTCTAACGCAAGGAAGTTTACTTTTGAGAGTTGCTGTTTGCAGTAATGGCTTTCTAGCCTATCCTTCGAGGATGATCAAAGGATCATTGGAAGACAGCGCAATGGCGCTGCACTGTGGCTCAAGGTCACAGTGAACTTCACAAGACCGAAGCACACGTCACGTAGTTGCACGACATGTCATAGCATCCAGCTTCACTTAGAGCTTCATCAATGTTTGATTGTAAAGTAGTGATGAACCTATGTAAAGCTTAGCAGATCTATTTGTAAAGACATAGATCTTCCTTTGTTTTGACCGACTGTGCACCCGAAAAGGTTTGTCAGCTGTCTCAGCCACGTTGCCGTTGTACGGGGCCTCCTGTCACTCTTGTGTTGAGCTGCTGCTGTTGAGTGTTTTGCACTTCTGTAACTTTGGGGATTTACGCTGGCTGTTGATTGATCTGGGTGTTTCCCTAGGACCTTGGTTTGTTAGGAGTGGCTCGAGTGATCACTCTTGGCATTTTGGGTTTCTAGATTTTCTCACTTGGCGCGACTTTTTTGCCAGCGCAGCCAAAAAGAGATCAGAGGTATTGCCAGCGCAAAAGGATGATGGTGCGGTCTGCATCTTTGGGTATGGCTGCCGATCGCCAAAGTTTTTTGTCATTCCCCCGGCAGCAGGACATAGAGCTGGGCCGAGTCTCATAAGTGCACATGTGGCGCCGCATTCGGAGGCCATTGATGTCGCCTCGGAGACTTGCGGCATTCGCCCACTTCCGGGAATCTTTTTCTTCGATGCATGGAGAATGCTGCCGGAGATGGGTGCCAAGTTTGATTTTGCGATTGATGTAGCACCTGCAAGGGCGTATGCTGAACGAAACAAGGCCGCGGCCAACACGGGCACCAAAAGAGGCCGAAACTTGGCAGAGAGGGCACTGCTGCCCTCTCTACTCAACCAACTCAACCTGCTGCTGCTGCTCCGGCTATCAAAATCCCTCGTACCACCGATCGGAACAAGGACCGAAGTAAGGAGGAAGCCGAAGCATCCGCTACGCGAGGTACCTGGAAGACTCGCAACAAGCTCACTACTGCAGGACCTTGAGGAGTTGATGGTGTCACGAGCCTTTGACAACCTCCAACTGGCACCAGATGCTCCAGGATAGAAGGGAGCCCAATGATGCTCATGTCCCAGATGATCTGCTTCCTGAACTCATGGAACTCTGTTCACAGGCTCCAGAGCACTGGGCATATTGTCGGGTCACCATCGAACAGGCCACGAAGCATTGCTCTAAAGTTGCGAGAGCTATGCAGGCTGAGGCCTATTTGAGATGCGGAGACCTCAAGACTGCTTTCACCACAGTGCTGAATCGGCAATGGGATATCCCAGTCTTGGCTCAGCTAGTGGCGCAAAAATTAGTTCGCATGCTCTGGCCGATATGGGAAGTCCTTGAATCCAAGCCACACTTCCATCTTTTCATGAGTGAGGCTTGTTGGTGTCGGCTCATCCTAGAAGACCTGGCAAGCGCCAAAGACCTGACGGAAGAAGTCAATAAGGAACGAGAACCTACAGGCATTCTCAAAGTTTTATGGGTCAGACAGCAAACTAGCAATTTCTTTGCTTTCCCCGTCGGACGTGTTCTTGTCTGGCTTCCGGCCTTTGTGACTGGAGCATTGGTAAATCACTGGCGGCAACCAAACGAAATTACGGATGGCGCTGGTTTTGCCTTTCCTAATGACTCACAGCATCACAAGCCGCGCAGTATCGAAACCAAGCGCTCGGTACAGGAGCGGAGGCGGGTCACCAGATGCGCCATGGAGCCTGAAATGAGCATTTTCACCTGTGGCCTCAAAGAACACTTCTGCGCAGCCTGTTGCGTTGATCCCAAACAGGAAAAAAAGCAGGACTCCAAGAGCTCTTTTCCCAAGGTCGCATGGGCCATAACGGCATTCGTGACCTCACCACCACTATTAGATGGTCATATCAGCTGGCTCTGCCATTAATGCGCCCGAGTTTCAAACAGTTCAAGGGAGGATCCAGGGACGATAGGGCAAAAGGGAGATGTACCAGGGTCCATAGCACAGACGCACCCTAGATGTTCGACTGCAGAATAAGCAAGTAGTGCAGCCTGCATCTAACACCCTACCCCAAAATCGAGAGTCTTCTCGGCAACAGCACACGCCACCTCTTAGTCAACCAGCGCAAGAAAATTCAACTGATCATAAACCTTCCCCTTCCACTGAAGAATCTAAAACCAATGAAATGCAACCAGCGCAGGCTGTTACCTCCACCACAACACCTGCCCAGCTTATACCTGCTGAACACCTTAGCGCGGAAAATCACCTGCAACAAACCACACCAAATGGCCCAAAGAAAGCCAACCAAGGCACACGAACTGAAGAGGCCCAGGCTTCGATGCAAGAGGCTCAAATTGAACCAGCCCTCCGCCAGGCTAACAACAGTATGTGAAAGTTAGAGGACCTGTTTGTACAGGAAAGGTACGCCTACAGTTAGGAAAAACGTTTAGGCCTGTGTCTGTCGTTTGGCCAGATCCGAGCCGAAAGTGGAAAAACACTAAAAAACAACATTTTCTTAGGTTTTGCCGAAAATTGAAATATGGACGCTTTCTAGGAAAACGACATTTTTTAGCACTTTTGGCATTTTGGCTGAAAGTGCAAAAACGTTGTTTTTTGATGTTTTCTTCGTTTTCGATGAAAATGAGAAAATCGATTTTCTTGATTTCTCGCAAAAGCATCAAAACTTGATTTTTGGCAACTTTTCAAGATTCGGGGTGACAAAAAACTTCCAAAAACACCTGTTCAAACACTGTTGCAGTTGCGGTCAAAAAATGTCGTTTTCTGACTGCGGGAAACCGGGATGCTTGAATGAAAAACTGATCATTTATTCCATGCCCTTTCCTAGAAACAGGCGCGAACCAAGTCCTTCCTCCATCCTTGGCGATGCTTTCGGACAAGGTTGCTTTCTAATGCTCGCTGCGGCCATTCGTGATGCTATGTCATGCAAAAATTCTGATTGGGCAGTTATATCCGTGTCCATGTTCTATCCAGAACCGCTCTTGTTCTATCCAGAACCGCTTGGATGCGCTTCGTGTGGTTTCTTCATTTTCTTTTAGGTGTTTCGGCGTATTTTCCTTCACGGGAGCTTTTGTTTGGGCGGCTGTTCCTGTTCTCCTGCCGCCGTGCGTGCTTCGGCCATTTTTCTTTTGTAGCGCAACAATATTTTGTAACAAATTTTGTAATCCTCGTTGGTAGCCAAGACAAAAAATGGACGGCATACCCAAAACAAATAACATTATACCAGAGCATCGACTGGCGCCCAATTTTTTAGGCCGGGCCCAATCAAAGAAAAACAAGCTTTTTTTCTTGGGGTACAAGGATATTTTTTCTTTTACATGATGCGGCCAATTTTTTTCCCAGGGAGAGCCTTTCTGGGCGTCCGGATGCGTGGCTCATCAGAATTTAATTAACTATAGCCATCATTTTTTGATGATCATGTCGATAATCCTTTCTTGCTTTTGTTTGCCTGATATTTTTTATATCAAGTAACCCTAAAGTAAAGGTCCGCTATCAATAACGCGAAAATGGACAAAGGAGGATCCAAGTATAGTCTTTTCTGCAGTTTTCGATCGGGACATGTCAACATTTTAAGATCCCCTCAAAACGCAAGACCGCAGGCCGCAGCTTTCAAGACTTCGCGCTTGTGCTTGATTTGCCCTGAAAAGTGTGACAGACATGCCCACCCACTTACAATATTATATATACTCATTAGTAACCAACCAATACAAGAGGGTTAATTACCTGAGACCCTTTTCTTAGCTATGCTATGCTGACCACATACTACTTTTGGCTGAATCCTTTTTGGTGAGAGGGGTCTAGTTGTGGTGAGCACACCCTCGGGGACATGTTCCCAAGTGAAAAAAAATGTTTGCAATCATGCGCGGTGCGTGGGAAAATGTTCAGGCTTGAAAGCGTTTAGTGGAAGCCGCTTGCTTGGGAAAATGTGATTGGGAAATCGTGGGAAAGTGTTCAAGCTTCAGGCCGCTTTAGTGGCAGCCGTTTGGTTGTGAGCGACTCTTGTACTCAGCACCTGCACTGGGAACCGGCACGTGCACAATATGAGAAAGGAACTTCTACAAAATGTCTACAAAATCAGATCCGCATATTTAGAGACCCAGGGATCAATGCTGATGCAGAACTTTTGGGGCCCTGGGTCATATCCGGTCAACCATTCTGAAGAAGATGTTTTTTGTAGTTGGAGATGCCCTGGGTTGCAGCTGAGTCCTCTTCTTGTAGCTTATTTTAGCCCTGGGAACCACGACTTTGTAGCTGCGACCCTTGCGATCTTCCCGTTTTGTAATGACGCTATGTGATGAGCCTGGCCCCCTCCTTTTGCATCTGCAAACAAGGGGTCCCGCATACCCACCGTAGCTAAACCACCACTCCGAAAATACAAGGCGACGCTAAACCTTCAAAAATTCAATTGCCACTTTTGGCAGTTTTCCCGAAAATTGTGAAAAACGGCCGTGGCACTATGCGGCCATGCCGAAAACCTTCAAAAATTGAATTTTGGCACCTTTTGCTGTTTTCCAAAAATCGGTAAAACCGGTTGTGGCACTACGGGGCGCTGAAAGGCTCGAAACTTCAATTTTGCAATTTTTTGCCGGTTTCCCGAAAATCATGAAAAAACATTTGTGGCAATGCGGCGCTATTATATGCGGCACATTGCGGCACTATCCTGAAACGTTCAAACATTGAATTTTGTAATTTTCGCAACTTTACCCACATCGAAAATCATTTTGAGGCACTACTTGGCGCTACACGCGCTACCTTAAAACCTTCGAACATTCAATTTTGCAACGTTTCGCCCTTTTCTTGAAAATCGTGAAAGCGGCTGTGGCACTATGTGGCGTTCTCAAACCTTTGAAAATGAAATTTTGACATGTTTCGAAATTTTGAAATCATTCCCGTACACAAAAAAATATCTTAAAAAAACAACTGTGGCACTATGCGGCACTATCCTGAAGCCTTCGAAAATTGAAGTTCAACGTTTTTTGCCGTTTCTTTTTCTGAAATCGCGAAAAAAAAACACTGGCACTATGTGGCGCTATCCTGCAACCTTCACAAGTTGAATTTTGGCACTTTTCATCGTTTTCTCGGAAAATGTGAAAATACGGCCGTGGCACTATGTGGCACTATGTGGCGCTATCCTAAAACCTTCGAAAGTTGAATTTTGGCACTTTTCATCCTTTTCTCGGAAAATGCGAAAAAACGGCTGTGGCACTATGTGGCACTATGTGGCACTATCCTAAAACCTTCGAAAGTTGAATTTTGGCACTTTTCATCGTTTTCCTGGAAAATGTGAAAAAACGGCTGTGGCACCAGAGCTTTGCAAGCAAGCATTCTTACCAACAGAGATTCTTACCAACACAAATTCTTACCGGCACAAATTCTTACCAACAAAGTCTTGTAAACACACATTCTTACCAACAAAGATTCTTAACAAAAATTCTTACCAACGCAAAATTCTTACCAAAAGAGTCCTGCCATAAACATTCTTACCAACACAAATTCTTACCAACACACATTTTTACCAACATATTTTATTACCAGCAGATTTTTGTACCAGCACATTTTCTTACCATCAGATTTTCTTACCAACACCGATTCTCATCAACAGAAACTCTTACCAACAAAAACACCAGCAACAACACCAGCAAAAACACCAACAAAAAAACACCAACAACAAACGCCAGCAAACACACCAACAAAAACATCCAAACCAAAAAAAATACCACCAAAAATCTGAGCACATGTTCTCTGCGAGGCCTGGTCTTTTGTTATTGTCCATGGTTTCTTGGTTGTCCCCTTCTCAGCTTCTCCTTTCCTGCCCCATTCTCGCTGTATCTTTCGCAGCCAAGAAGCACTTTCACAGCCGTGCTCATTGGAGGCCTCGAAACGTCTTGTCTCTTGCGATCTTGTTGGAATCCTGACAGGCCACCTACCATTTGCGCACTGTTGACGGCGTAGCCAGCTCTCAACACACAGACTGCAATACTAGAGCTAAAGCAAAGCTATTCAAAAGCAAAATCCTGTGTCTTGGAATTTTCTCCCAAGTTAGGCCTTGCCATGTAGACCATGTAATGTGTCACAAAGGACCTTAGCAGCGCTAGCTTTGCAGAATCTGGTAGATACAGTGAGACAAAACTCAAGCACAATCACAAACTGACATCATCTCAGCATCTTCATTGCTTTAGACCTCTTTGTCAAAAAATTGTTTGCCTCTACTCTGAACTTAGCATCAGTCCAAGTGAGGGACATTTCAAAGTATTCAAACAATTTTGAATAACTAGGGGTGTTGAGGGAGTTTCAGTCATTTCCTGTAATTTCCCATCTGGGACGTAATGACCTTCCTGATGTTAATAGCATCCTAGGCACAAGTCTGGCTTTGGCGCATCCCAAATGAGCTCACCCCCGATATCATAGGCGTCGAGGTCAAAATCTGGAAAGCTCGCATTGCCAACGACCTGGGGACAAATTGAGTGAACCCAAAGTAAAGTAAAACAAACGGCTTGAGGTGAGGATTAATATTGAACAACCCATTGAAGAGAACTTGCACAACTCCTTGGGTGCCCCGCAGCAATTGTATCGGAGCAAAGCCACGGGTGTTGTTTGCTCAAGATCGCCACCTGGCTGAGGTTAAGGGACTTCACTGGTGAAGGATTTGTCCGTTGCCGGGTGGATCTAAAACTAAATGCCATGCAATGCCATGCATGAGGATAGGCGCAAGGGACACGTACATGACCATCAGCGGCACAGCCTTCATATGCTGTATCCGCTGTCGCCTGCAGTCGCTATGTGTTTCCGACCTCAATAACGGGCGAAGCCAGACAAGAAAGTGACAAGTGCGACCTTTCAAAAACAAGAAAGGAGGGAGCACTGATACATAAACAGTACGGTTTTGCAGTTCCAAGGAATATCAACAGAATGCGATGATGTCGCTTGCACGATCTTGCATTCCGGCTACAGCCACCCACTTTCAAAAGTTCTGAAGTGTGAGTAGATGGATGAAAATTGTCGAAGAAGTGATGAGATGGAAAAGAAGTCACGCCATTGCTGGACACTCCCAAGGCACTTTCAGAGATCTGATAGGACTCGACCGCTGCGGTCTCTGGCTCAGTCCATGCCTCGAATGTGTTGGACATGGTGCCATGCTCAGTCGGCTGAAGAGCGACGACGTCTCGACCTTTTCCCTTCTTCAGTGGGGGAGCGCTGCACCAAGTGAGTACGGATTGGAAGTAAAGGCATAAGTCACAATGCATGCTGCGGCTGGTGTTTGCATTGGACATTCAAAGGTGTGCATGGTCAGCGACAGTCACTGCGAAGGAACATGTCCGAGTGACATTGAAATCGACGAGAAGATGAACAAATGGAGTAAACTCTACCAAACTCGACTGCCTGATGTCAGAACATGTAAAGAGCAAATCTTGGCCACAAACAAAATCAAGAAAGGCGTCAGAAGCACGGCTAGAGACCACATCAACATTTCAATCAAAGTAAGTCACAAATACACCAGGAGGTAGCTGTAGCTTTCCAAGGTCAGGCAGTTGGAAGCCACTTGCCGGTGCTGGCACCTGAGCTCAGCTTCCCAGCACGCGAGCTGACTATGATGAGGCAATGATGAAAAATGCTACGTCAATGTCTACCCTGTTCCCATCAAAAGGACACAAGTGGAAGAAATTGAACACGTCGCTCTGCTAAGACATGCCGTGAAGCACCATCTTGAAGGATCGGCATAGGCTAGGCACTGGCCGCTCCCAAACCGCTCAAAGAGCCTCAACTCTTCAGCGTCTGTCATTGACAATTTGGTTCAAATAACAACTAAACCTATTTGTTCACTAAACGGAGGACTATTAAGACACTGGTCTTCTATGGTGGTTTGAGCAAACCGAAGATCAGGCTGAGATGTTGACGCGTGCGAAGACATCGGCACAGCTGCTTGTCGCTGGCTGAGCAAAGTAGAAGACCTTTGTCTCTGGAAAACGGAGATTTCATTGGAGGAAAGGAACACAATGACCACATTGATCAAGAAAAACCCTCTGAGGGCCCGGCATCACAAGTCGAACATCACTACCCCAAGGTGCACGCCGTGTCACGGCTTAGGGCCATGCATAGAAGACGCTTAGCGAAGGCAGCCTTTGGCCATGGCAGCTGGGCCCCAGCTTCACCTCACAGATTCGTTGCAATGCGATATGTGAAGTTGGGGCAATGGAGCAACTTCCAAAAATGTCTTCATGAAAAGCACATGGATAAGAAACAGTCCTTGTGGAGTCGAAGCAACTTGAGCCAAGGAATCCCAACGACTATCTGGTGAACGTCTGAGTTGACAAGCGCGATTTCACAATGCAAGTTGGTTAACTACATTCCGAATCGCGCTGTCAACTGGGGTTGTGGGGATTTTGAACGAAAGGCTGAAACGCGATGTCATCCTCGACCCGTCAGGTTGCTCAAAATTTATTGATAGTTGCTGTCATTATATTTTTGCCGTGCTAAACTTCTTCACCGAACCCCGACCATAGGTGTCCATGTCCTGTATCTGTGTGGCCATTTTATCACAAGATGCGGAGCACGGCAAGCTGCGCGATTATAGCTTCACAACTCATGAGTGAGTATCTCTTCTCCCGTTGGCGTTTTGCCCACATTTTCCTCTGATCAAACTGCTGCATTCCTTCAGCTTCAGAACAAATTTGCAGCAGTACATTCGGCATGTCAGGAAGGTCATTTCTCGTCTCATTCTTGCTGGGTTTTCTGGTTTTGTCCTGGCATGTCTTAGTCAAGTCTTTTGCAGGTTTGGGGATTCCATAGCGACATTGTGCTGCGATGTACTCGAGGTCTCCTGTTGCAATTCGCTTTACCGGGATCAGCAAGTCGTGATGAGCATTCTTGATGTTCTTGTTGGACTTGATAGCCTTCCCGACCCTCTCCAGGACACTTGCTTCCTTCTTTGGATACTCGACCCCGTTGCTCCAGCAAACACTGAATTGTTCCAATACACTGCGTAAATGGTCGTCTGTCGTAGGATAGATATCTAGAAAAGGTATGTAGGTGTCGCATGGAGTTTTGTCAGCTGCCAGGCAGAACAAATGAAAACGGGCGGCCAAAGCATTGCAAACCTGCTCTTCCCACAGTGTCCCTCGGAAAAGTGGGCCTTTAGACATCGACTGAAGCAACTTGGCGGGATCTGGCAAGAGGCCTTCCAGGCTGATGTTCACCTTCAAACCTTGTCGAATCAAAGCAGTCTCGACCTCGTCATCCTCACACCACCAAACTCGTGGAATCAACACAGAACCGTTGTCTGGAAATGCTGCTCCTGCCTCGAAAACCTCTGCCCACCTTTTTGATGTACCAGGCACAAGCTTGCTGTCTGTTGCTTTCCAGCGGACTGCTGAGCAAAGAACCAACGGCCAAGCAACTTCAGGCTGATCAAAAAAAGGCGCCGCAGATTGATAGGCCTCTTTGAAGCAACCCGACATGGCGTTGAATGCAACCGGAATAGTTGATGCTAATTCACCAGCTGTCCGAAAAACAAACCCCAGAAGTCGTGGAACCCCAGCAGACAAAAGAAATATTTGATTGAACACCTCATCCTTGTATTGCGTCATTTGCCGCTGTTGCATGACTTGTTTAGCACCTTCCAAAGATAATGGCCGAAGAGCTGGTAAAGACATAATATAGAGACGTGTGTACTCCGCTGCGGGTAAGTCAAGCTGTATATTGACGGTGCCTGTGCAATAAACAGCCATCTGCTGAGGAAACTGGCTACACACTTCGGTGAACCTTGATCTGCTTCCGCCAAAGGAGCTTGGCTGACCCAGCCTTTGTTTGACAAGGAGCTCAGTCTGATCCAACAACACCAAGCAAGCACAGTCCTGTTGAGCGTTGAAGGCTGCAGCCGTTACCAAACACCACTGCTTGAAAACATCGCGCTCCCTCTTGCAAGATGACCTAACCCAAGCCTCAAAGCTGCTTAAACGACCAGTTAAAGGTGTTGAACTACGTTTTACGAGTTCAACCACATCGGTGAACTTCATGTAGTTGAAGTTGACCACCTGCCCTGCCAATTTGACGCCGTAGCCGTCAAGCAGCTGCAGAAGGTGCCATAGGACCATGGCAGACACCAACGTAGAGGCTTCAACCGACATTTGTGTGGGAATCCATGCTGCGTCGAATATCAGCAAGCGTCCACATCGACGGCTTTCTGCATATTCATCCATCTTGGCCAGGCGTCGAATGACTGAAGTCTTTCCTGTCCCTCGAGGGCTCCACAAAGCAACGACTCTTGGTTTGTTTTCTTTCGAGTGCCGCGTCTTCTCCATCTCTTCCGCGATGCTTTGAATCACGTCATCCCGCTCCAAGAAAGGCATGTCTTCTTTGTTGTTGATGCGGCTGTTCAAGAAGCGCTCTTCAAGATCATCCAACTCTCCGGCAAACTTTTCAAGTAAGGGTAGGGATTCCTCTTTTGCCTTCTCCAAGCCTGGCACCTGGAGCAGAACATCTCCAGTAAGGTGATTTGGGATTCATTCATCTTTTGGAGGCATACTGCGGGTATTCACTGAAGAAACAGAACTGTTTGAACCATAGAATGTGAAGATATGTGAAGTAGTTTTCATCTATTTTTGCATCTTTCGGGAGAACTGTGACACCACTGAAGCTGTGCAGCGAATGGCCTTCTCCTGCTGGGCTTTCACTTCCTTCTTCGCCTCTTTCACTTTCTCCTCCGCCTCTTTCACTTTCTCCTCCGCCTCTTTCACTTCCTTCTTCGCCTCTTTCACTTCCTCCTTCGCCTTTTCCACCTTCTGCTCATCTCCTTTTTGTTTGGCCTTTCGCAAGTCCTCCACGGCCATGTCTACCTGCACTTGCGCACTGTTTACTTGCGCTTGCGCAGTTTCTTGCTGGTCCAAAGCAAGTTTCAGCTGACGTCGCGCCGAAGTCAAGGCATCAACCTGTCACAGGTGCTCATAGCGGAGAGAGTTTTTTCGGAACAAAAACTAAACATGAAAACAAACCGAGAAATGAGAACATAAGGGATGAAGACTAACTAGAACGTCTCTTCAAATAGAATTGATGTTCTTGGCTTCTTGTGCAGTCTGAGCGCAGTCTGTTGCAAAAAGAACATAACTCTGATGACTTCCCTGTCTTTCTTCTGTTTCTTTCGGTTAGAAGAAGCAAAACTGGACACTAGATGACAAGTCTGGAGCAATCACGTCACATGTGTCACATGTCGCAGGGAATCTTCGAACCAAAAGCCAAGTTGTTTGAAAGAAGAGGTTTAGGCGTTGAAGATGAAACGTGAAGCAACGGCTTTCAACAATTGGACAAAGTGAAGGTGTCTTTTGTGAAAAAAACGGGAGTTCAATTGGCTAACAGCCGTGTGCCTCATCTCTTGCCGATTCCTGCGGGCTGAAAAAAAGGCGCTATGAAAGCACTCCGACAGGGCCTTGTCTGTTACAAATTCCATGGCAAGAGTTCATTCGTCGGAAGATCACCAAGCAGAGCTGACTGGGAACATAGGAATTACTGCGCTATGTTTGGGTCTCATGTCTTCAAACCAGCACATTTTTGGGGATGTCAACTAGCCCATCTCCTCGACTGGCTTGATTCCTTGTGGTTCCTGCGCCAAACCAAATGGAACAGCTGAATGGAACAACCTTTAAGCTTTTGCCTGACATGCACAACACTCAACACGTGAGTTGGGTGCAATTGTTCTTCCTCTTGGTCCTTGTTGGGCACTGCACGCAAAGGTCCCACACAATGTCGCTGACTAGGCTTTTGCGAACAGAAAGATCTGGGGCTCACCTTCAAGCACAAATGCGGGACCCAATTCGATTGGCAACAGGCTCTCAAAAAGCAGTAAGTTGCAACTCCACTTGGATCCACTGTCAGCTAAGGGTGAGGCAACAAACCCGGAGACAAGCCACACTGTAACCAAAATGATCAAGCCTGTGAAGGTTGTCAGCCACTTTCTAAGAAAGTTCTAACAAGCGAATTGAAGGCATCAACGTCAGAACAGCACATGAAATATTGAAAGACATCACTTGCCTCGTTTCCGTTGCTTTGCTCTCATGGCAGCATTACAGGGTCACTTGTGTAAGGAAGAGTACTTGCAACATCTGCATAGTCTAAAGAAAAGTGAACAAGCTGCACGCATCAGGTTCAATCAACGTGCAAAACACTTCACGACCTGATCCTCTTTGTTTTGGAATTAGTGATTGAACAAAAACCATGTCCCATTGAGACCAAATCGCGGTGTCGTTAAAGGCAAAATCGCTGATCCAGGCAAAATGCCAATGCCGCTACCGTTTCAATGATTCAAAAACTCAGAAAAAAAAAACATACAACTAAGCAAGGTTTGCAAAGTGTCCAAGCTGCTGGTTTACTATGAATGTTGGCGCTCTCATGCAATGAGCTGTCATGCAATTTATCATGCAATGAGCTGTCATGCAATGCGCTGTCATGCAATGAGCTGTCATGCAATGAGCTGCCATGCAATGCGCTGTCATGCGATGAGCTGTCACGCAATGCGCTGTCATGCAATGAGCTGTCATGCAATGAGCTGCCATGCAATGCGCTGTCATGCGATGAGCTGTCACGCAATGCGCTGTCATGCAATGAGCTGTCATGCAATGCTGTCATGCAATGAGCTGTCATGCAATGAGCTGTCATGCAATGAGCTGTCATGCAATGTGCTGTCATGCAATGAGCAATCATACAATGCGCTATCATGCAATGAGCTTTCATGCAATGCGCTGTCATGCAATGAGCTGTCATGCAATGAGCTGTCATGCAATGAGCTGTCATGCAATGCGCTGTCATGCAATGAGCTGTCATGCAATACGCAATGCGCTGTCATCCAATGAGCTGTCATGCAATGAGCTGAAATGCAATGCGCTGTCATGCAATGCGCTGTCATGCAATGAGCTGTCATGCAATGCGCTGTCATGCAATGAGCTGTCATGAAATGCGCTGTCATGCAATGCGCTGTCATGCAATGAGCTGTCATGCAATGCGCTGTCATGCAATGAGCTGTCATGCAATGCGCTGTCATGCAATGATCTGTCATGCAATGAGCTGTCATGCAATGAGCTGTCATGAAATGAGCTGTCATGCAATGAGCTGTCATGCAATGAGCTGTCATGCAATGAGCTGTCATGCAATGCGCTGTCATGCAATGAGCTGTCATGCAATGAGCTGTCATGCAATGCGCTGTCATGCAATGAGCTGTCATGCAATGCGCTGTCATGCAATGAGCTGTCATGCAATGAGCTGTCATGCAATGAGCTGTCATGCAATGCATGCAATGATGCAATGAGCTGTCATGCAATGCGCTGTCATGCAATGAGCTGTCATGCAATGAGCATGCAATGATGCAATGAGCTGTCATGCAATGCGCTGTCATGCAATGCGCTGTCATGCAATGAGCTGTGATGCAATTTGCTGTCATGCAATTCGCTGTCATGCAATTCGCTGTCATGCAATGCGCTGTCATGCAATGCGCTGCGCTGTCATGCAATGAGCTGTCATGCAATGCCCTGTCATGCAATGAGCTGTCATGCAATGAGCTGTCATGCAATGAGCTGTCATGCAACGCCCTGTCATGCAATGAGCTGTCATGCAATGCGCTGTCATGCAATGTGCTGTCATGCAATGCGCTGTCGTGCAATGCGCTGTTGCAATGCGCTGTTGTCGTGCAATGAATGGTAGGTTGATGTGCATGCAAACTGATGCAACACGTCCAACGGTCATAAAAACAGAAAGCGTGCAATGCTGTGCCATTATGTGACGAAACGTCGCTTTACCTTGGCACGAGGCAATTCCAAGTGACGTCAAACTGCAACCTCATCTGAGGGGCTGTCGCGAACTACTGCAATACTATACCATGTCAACGTCAAGGGCTATCATGGACGCATGGTGAAAAAACTTAGCAGCGCACGTCACAACACAAACATGGAGAGCTGCCGTGACATGAATATTCAGTATCAATCAAAATCAGTTGTTGCACAATGGTGCATGTTGCAAGGGCATGCAAAACATCAAAGCATGCTTTTGCCTAGAGAAAACGCTATGAAGAGACAGTGGGACATGGAGCAATGCGAGGCCACATAAAGTATGTGGTAGTGCAACGTAAGCTACTGCAACAGAGAGGAATAAGCTTCTGCAGCCGAGAGGGAAAAAAACAAATCCAAGGTCATGCATATAAATATATATACATGTATTTATATAAATAATTAAATATATATATATATGTGTATATGTATAATATACATTAATACATACGACTACATAGATAATGCCTGCATAAAATGTGATGTGGGGCCATGCGCTGCACTAGCCGAAAGGAAACGTACGGTGTCATGCCATGTCCTGCACTGCAACATCATGCAGTGCACTGTCACACAATGCGCTGTCATGCACTGAGCTGTCATGCAATGCAAGGTCATGCAATGAGCTGTCATGCAATGCACAGTACTGTCATGCCATGCAACGTCATGCAGTGCAACATCATGCAATGCAATGTCATACAATGCACTGTCATGAAATGCACTGTCATACAATGCGCTGTTATGCAATGTGTTGTCATGCAATGCAATGCATGCAGTGCAACATCATGTAATGCGCTGTCATGCAATGTGCTGTCATGCAAAGCACTATCATGTCGTGCAACATCATGCAATGCACTGTCATACAGTGCGCTGCCATGCAATGCGCTGTCATACAATGCGCTGTTATGCAATGCACAGTACTGTCATGCCATGCAACGTCATGCAGTGCAACATCATGCAATGCTCTGTCATGCCATGCACTGTAATGAAATGCGCTGTCATACAATGCGCTGTCATGCAATGAGCTGTCATGAAATGTGCTGTCATGCAAAGCACTGTCATTCCGTGCAACGTCATGCAATACACCGTCATGCAGCGCAACATCAGGCAATGCACTGTCACACAATGGGCTGTCATGCATTGCAACGTCGTGCAGTGCAACGTGATTCAATGCAGTGTCATGCGATGCAACCTCATGCAATGTGCTGTCATCATGCAATGCACGTCCGTCATGCAATGTATTTTATTTCGGTTGACGACCTTCATGCGAAATGATGCAAAGTGTCATAATGACCGCCAGGATAAAAAAAAACGGAAAATGTGCACTGCCGTAAAAAATATGGGATGAAAAGTGGAATACTGGAGGGAAGGCAGCTTTCCCGTGCCACAAACAATGATAAAGACGGAGGTGTGTGTGGCCCCTTGTCTAGCATCTTGTAGCTAGAGGCAGGTGAGCAAATCACATGTGACAAACTGACGGAAAAGAAAGAGCGCGCAGCGGACAACACAAAAAACAACCCCCCCGTCCAAAACATTGAGATTCCTCTTCCTCCAATGCCGCTGCCCGTTTTTGCCCGCGCCCCACCGGTCGCTCAAGCTGGGTTTGCTTGCCTAGCACCAACCCCAACACGAGAGAAGGCTTAGGCTAAGCTCACTCGCTGTGAGTCTCACCCATCCTCGCCAGATCTTGCAAGTGTGCCCGGCCCAGCCAAGAAAAATAGGCTCAGCGCTCAGCATCTTGAGGCCACGGAAGCAAAGCTTTTTGAAAGGGTTCACCAGAGGTTCCCCCCACGGGCGCTGCCAAGATGAGGTTCACACGAGCCGTCCCCAGGTCTTTAGACGGGCCCTCCTACACAGCCAACCGCGAAGCCCCACCCCCACAATCCCCAAGCATGCAGTGGAGAGAGGAAGAAACCTCCACACAGGGCCAGCAGAGCTGCCTTTCGTGCCGCATGCTCAGAGACCGCAGGCTAACTCAAGTATTGTTGAAGGGCCAAGCAAGCAAGCCCAGCCATCGCTTCCGCCAAGAAGCGAACAAAAACTTGCTACAGCATCTTCAGCCTTGGAATCTCAAGGGTTTGGTCTTTGTTTCCCTTTTATAACCGCAGTATTTTGCAGGCAGTCTCACACCAAGGAGACAGGGACACCGGGAGACAGGAACTGAGGCCCACGATGACAAATCAACTGAATTGATTTGTCGCCCAATCAAAATTAACACAACAAAATGTATCAATTCTCTTGTGCTGCTATGGCATCGGTTTCAGAAAAAATCGTTTGATGAGGTACTGGCAAGGGAAAAAACAAACGCCAATTGAATTGAGGCGGTGGTTAAAAATAGTGATGCTAGCCTAAGGTAATAACTCTTGGCCAAGAACTGACTATGGCAGAATCACACCGGAACTCCACCAAATAAAAAATCACATGATTCAAGATTCTTTCATCATCCTCACCCACACATTGAATACAAAAACGTGATTGGTGGGTGAATAACTACTCATGAATACGGTTGCCCTGGATTCCAAAACTCTTCCATCCTTGCCATAGATGGCTCCTTTTCTGTATTGATTTTGCGGGCATGTATTCTGAACCGTCAACTCCCGTCTGCAAGCAATCCTCAAAGGTGCTGCATCCTCCCTGGAACTGGCTGTAGAAGCGCAGAATCCATTCAGTGCGCATTGCATCGTATTGCATCTTACTTATTGCGTCATATCAGTACAACGTTGGCTATAAGATGCTATAAGAACCAACAAGCACAAGCAAACTGCATCAAAATGGAGATACAATGGGTCCGAGAAGCCGAAGAAGATGCGCATCTTATCCCAAGCCAACTAGCTGGACCCGTCTTATGGAATGGTCCTAAACCGTTAGTGTTTTTGATATACTGCTCATCTCCGATCTTGCACTGCACTTTCCACTACACGTCCATTTGATGCAAGCGAGTCCAAGGGATACATGGCAGCACTATCTACAGAATTGAGTGCTAAGTGACACAAGCAAAAGGAGAAGAGAGGACTGAATCTGGAACGGTGACGTTGAAAACAAATGGAAAGATTTGAGACCATGCCAACTCCATCCCAGGGTTGACGAAGTGTAAGCATCACTAGCTTGGCAGTTGCTGCCGATTTTCCGTGGCAATGCCATTTGTTTCCCTTTTACATCCTTGTACTACATATTTGGGTGATTTTGGGTGAAAAGATATGTTCAATGCTTTTTTCAGGCCAAGGACAGCACTAGTGGCTAAAGTAATAACATCTGAGACAGACTTCTCTTAACCTCAGCTGCTTTAATCTGAAACTTCCATTGAAACCAAATAATTAGCCTGATATCTGCTTGGATGCAGCATCAGTCGGGACAGAATGATCTTTTGATTTTCATCTAGCTTATGGTCCTTCTGACAAGATTGAAATGGATCCACTGTTCTAGGACGTTTTCCGGTGTCTCGCCCATCAGAACAAGCCGCGATTCGCAGCCTGGTGAAAGCCTTGGACATCCGACTGGACTGTCGCGGTGTGTTTCAACATGTTTCAACATGTTTCAACATGTTTCATGATTTCAAAATATCTAGTTGGGTTCACCTTTGAACTCATCTAGTGCATTGTGATGCATTGTGATTATTGTGTTTATTCCCCACCTGCCAGGTGAGGGTTGTTAGATTTTATGTCAGTTGCCTCCTCCTCCTCCTGCTCCTCCTCCTGCTCCTCCTCCTCCTCTCCTCCTCCTCCTCGTCCTCCTCGTCGTCCTCGTCGTCCTCGTCGTCCTTGCTCAACTGCGACCCGCGATCCACAGTGTTCGCTGTCGGACCTCAACCACGACCATCCACGCCCAGTGTTCCCTGCCGGACCTCAACCACGACCATCCACGCCCAGTGTTCCCTGCCGGACCTCAACCACGACCATCCCGCCCAGTGTTCCCTGCCGGACCTCAACCACGACCATCCGCGCCCAGTGTTCCCTGCCGGACCTCAACCACGACCATCCGCGCCCAGTGTTCCCTGCCGGACCTCATGTAGGAATGTCAGATAGACTGCCAGATAGAATGCCAGATAGAATGTCAGATAGGATGCCAGATAGAATGCCAGATAGAAATGCCAGAAAGAATGCCAGATAGAATGCCAGATAGAATCAGATAGGATGCCAGATAGAATGCCAGATAGAATGCCAGAAAGAATGCCAGATAGAATGCCAGATAGACTGCCAGATAGAATGTCAGATAGAATGTCAGAATATATGTCAGATATAATGCCAGATAGAATGCCAACATATATGTCAGAATATATGTCAGATAGAATGCCAAAACATATGTCAGATATAATGCCAGATAGAATGCCAACATATATGTCAGAATATATGTCAGATAGAATGCCAAAACATATGTCAGATATAATGCCAGATAGAATGCCAGAATATATGTCAGATGAAATGTCAGAAAATATGTCAGATAGAATGCCAGATAGACTGCCAGATAGAATGCCAGGTGGAACGTCAGGATATATGCCAGATAGAATGCCAGAATATATGCCAGATAGAATGTCAGATAGGATGTCAGAATATACTAAATATATGTCCAAATATACGTCCTGACATGTCATGGTGGGGATCACACGAAGTAGAGTAATTTTTGGATATTGCATGGTCCCGTCACCCGTTCAGGACATCTCGCAGTGCAAGGCCCTGCAGTACCAGACACTATTGCATCACCAAACCCCAGCCAGAGAATGCTTGTATCATCTTGTACCAACTCTCCTTGCAGGAAGACCTTGAGCGACATGAAGTAAGCTTTGCAACGCTTGTGAAGGCCTAAAGTATAGGGGTTGCACTGCTTCACCAAGACCAGTTGTTAACGATAATTAGTCACACCATGGTGGCTGCCTGTAGTTTAAAAAATCATAAGGTATACGCTGCATTACGCTGCAAGACTGCCATGTGTTGCCAAGTGAGGTGCTGCATGGCGCCATGCAGCTCCATGAGAAGGCAAACTGCAGTGCGATCTCATCTGAGGGGTTGTTGCAAGACAAAGTACGGCAATGCTGTACCTATGCCATATAGATGCCAGAATCAACAGCTATGCGTTGAGATTCCACAGCATTCTTCCATGAAGTTAGGAAAAGACACTAAGGACTGTGTGTCATTCCCCACCTGCCAGGTGAGGGTTGTTAGATTTTATGTCAGTTGCCTCCTCCTCCTCCTGCTCCTCCTCCTGCTCCTCCTCCTCCTCTCCTCCTCCTCCTCGTCCTCCTCGTCGTCCTCGTCGTCCTCGTCGTCCTTGCTCAACTGCGATCCGCGATCCACAGTGTTCGCTGCCGGACCTCAACCACGACCATCCACGCCCAGTGTTCCCTGCCGGACCTCAACCACGACCATCCACGCCCAGTGTTCCCTGCCGGACCTCAACCACGACCATCCGCGCCCAGTGGTCCCTGCCGGACCTCAACCGCGACGATCCGCGCCCAGTGTTCCCTGCCGGACCTCAACCACGACCATCCGCGCCCAGTGTTCCCTGCCGGACCTCAACCGCGACCATATCCGCGCCCAGTGTTCCCTGCCGGACCTCAAACCGCTACCATACCGCGCCCAGTGTTCCCTGCCGGACCTCATGTCAGGAAGATAAATGTCCCAGATAGGTGCCATAAGATTTGCCAGGTAGAATTCCCATAAAATATCCAGAAGAGATGCAAGATAGATATGCCAGAAGATATGTCAGACTATAATGCCAGCATTAGAATGCCAGATAAATGCCAGATAGAATGCCAGAGATATGTCAGATATATGCCAGAAGATATGCCAGATAGAATGCCAGATCTAATGCCCAGAATATATGTACAGGATAGAATGCAAGAAAAAAAAAAAAAAGGATATGCCAGATAAGAATGCCAGAATATTTGCCAGATAAAATGCCAAGATATGCCAGATATAAATGCCAAATGAATGTAGAAATATGTACGAATATAATGCCCAAGGACCAGAAGATATGCCAGAAGATATGCCAAATAGAATGTCAGAAGATATGTCAGATAGAATGCCAGAAGATATGCCAGAAGAATATAGCCAGATAGAATGCCAAATAGAATGTCAGAAGATATGTCAGATAGAATGCCAGAAGATATGCCAGATAGAATGCCAAATAGAATGTCAAAAGATATGTCAGATAGAATGCCAGAAGATATGCCAGAAGATATGCCAGATAGAATGCCAGAAGATATGTCAGATAGAATGCCAGAAGATATGCCAGTAAGAACATGTATAAATGTCATGGTGGGGATCACACGAAGTAAAGTAATTTTTTCCAAAAAGGAGTCGCGCAAGCCTACCTGGTTGTCTCCCCCTTGTGAAACGCATTGCTATGCCGTGTTTACCGGGGTTCATTTTGGAACCCATAACTGAAACAGAAACATTCAAATTCTTTGAGGCAACAGCAGAACTGACTTCTCTCCGGATCACCGTATAGTATTGACGGGGTTTGTTTGAACGAATTGCACACAGTAAGTGGCGCAAACCGTCAAAAATGCCAAAATTGAAACATCGCCTGGTGGAGCCTGGCCTCTCAGGTCAGCCTTGCTGCCGCGCGTCTACCAAAGTCTGTCACCGCGATGCCGATGGATGCGCTCATGTGGCTTCCAACCAAAAAGATAATGTCAGATAATGTCCGCTCCAATTCGGCCTTGTGATGACTCATGTAAAATGCGCGCCACTTCAAGCTTGCAGCGCGCCGTGTGCTTGCTCTTCTCCAGCTGGGAAACGTGTGAGAGGCTGAAGTTGTGCGGGTTGAATACCACCACCTGCCTACAAGGTCAGAAGTCAAGACGTTCCAAGCACATGATATTTCAAAAGCATTGCCCGCCCTGATCCGGGTCTAGCTGGTGATGCGCAATGCAAACACAGTATCCACAACAGATCTGCTATTTCTAAGATGTGCAAGGAAGTCAACAACATGTTCAACCGAAGTGAAGAGCACCTTGATCCCCGCGTTGCAGGCAGTAGCTCCTACTGGATCCGTGGGAGACTTTCGCAGCTCAGAGTAGGTTAAAGCATACCTTCACCGCGGCCTGTCTGGGCAGGATCTTTGGCACATGTGCCTCTCGTGGAAACTTTTTGCTTGCTTGCCCTACGGTGCAAACATGTGCAAACCATAATTTCTGCACTGTCCTTGTCACACCTCGCCCCTGCAACCCCAAGCAATTACAAGAGCACTCTTTTCATACTCCACTGTGGTCACTGCGGTCTTTCTTCTAGCCCTGGTCTGGAACGGCTGCGCTCTGGCCACACCCGAGGGTCAAGCAAAACAACCCGCATCAAACAACTTGAAACAAAGCGCCACAGGATCAATGTGAAGGGTCAGGTGGGTTCTTGTTGCTGTGGTTTGTTTGGGGCGTTGGCGTCTTATCAAACAGCTTGGGCTTCTCAGGTTGGCGCACGTGGCCAGCAACCCCGAACTCCTGCAAACATGAACAGTTGTTAGATCTCTATGGACATACACCGGGGGGTCTTGCCAATCGTTTTTTAGACATAAAATGGTTTCCGCTATGACATGACTAGGCAATGCTTATAAAATGAATGGTTCCCGGGCAGTTGCTAGCTGTTAAGGAAAACGATGGCGCAGCAAGCTCCCAGATGAGGAACTTTGGTTTCCTATCCTTTCAAAGCAAACCACGCCAGGTTTCACAAGATTCATCTAGGTACCAAGAAGTTCCGACAGAAAACAAGGAGGAGGAGGAGGACAGGAAGAGAGACAAGAACGGGACCAGTTCACCGTAGAAAAGCGGACGCAGCATCGCACACTGAGGCAAGGAAGAAGGGAGACAAGAATGAAGACAAGAAGGGAGACACAAAGATAGACGAAAAGGGAAGGCGAACGCAGCATCCCACAGCGAGGCAGGGAGGAAGGGGGCAAGGATGGAAAAATGGGAAGCAAGACGCAGAAGCCGGACACAGCATCCGACCACAAGGAGTGGAAGAAGGAAGCGAAGACGGGAGACGAAGGGCGACGCGGAGGAGCGCAAGAAGAAATACAACACGGTGGATAAGAATAAGGAACAAGAGCGAAGGCACGCTGCCAGAAGGCGGGCGCAACATCCGACAGGAAGGCGTTCAATTCAAGAACGAGGGCAGAAGGGGAGACCAGAAAAGACGATAACCCAAGCTGTGAAAGGGCGGGCGCAGCATCCCACAGCAAAGTACGGAAGAAGGGAAGCAAGCAGGGAGATAAACGGGGAGAACGTAGGCATGGACGGTCCTGACGGCAAGGCATGGATTGCGAAGGACGAGAAGGTGACAACCAAGGAAACAAGAAAGGAGACAGCAGGGAGACCATGGAAAGACAAGCTTGCAAGAAGGCGGATGTGCTATCTAAAAGAATGGAGGCAAGAATAGGGACAACAAGGGGGACAAAAGGGAAGCAAGCTGTGAAAAGGCGGGCCCAGCATCCCAGACCAAGGCAGGGAAGAGGAATACACCAAGAGAGGCGCGGAGGCATGGAACACAAGAAGGGAGACATCAGAAAAAGGTAGCGTGAAGAGCGCAAGGCAGTAGACAACAGGAGGCAAGCTGCGAGAATAGGGGCGCAGCATTCGACAGCAACGCAAGGGCGAAGGGAGACGAGGAAAACTTGCGCCTCCACCAGCAGGGCGAAGGCGAGAAACAAAACAGGAGGCAAGCAAGGGGTACTAAACAAAACAGGAGGCAAGCAAGGGGTACTATGAGAGACGCTTGCCAGAATCGGACCAGCATCCAACAGCAAACAAAGGCGTAGAAGGGAGACAGGAAAGGAAAGAAGAAGAGGACAAGAAGAGAGACAGTGGGGGAGAAGGCGGGCACAGCATCCAACAGCAAAGGCGTAGAAGGGAGAGAAGAAAGGAGACAAGAAGAGGGCGGCCGCAGCATCCAGCAGCAAAGGCGTAGAAGAGAGACAAGAAGGGAGACAATGGGAGACAAGCTTGCCAGAAGGAGGACACAGTATCCAACAGCAAAGGCGTAGAAGGGCGACAAGGAAGGGACAAACAAAATACCAGCATGGCACATGTCACACGTCCTGGCGGCAATCTCTCCACAGAGGGTTGTGCATGGGCAGACAAAATTTGCATTTCGCATCAGACGCGCACGATCTCCGCAGAGGGCTGCGCGCGGGCAGACAAAATTCGCACAATACCACAGACGGAGCCCAACGTGCACACTCTCCGCACCCGGTCATGTTTCGATGGACCTCAACAGGCTATACCCCAGCCGCCTGAGGAATAGATGTAAAAGCGTAGCCATTGAAGGTGTTTTGTAGGAGCTTGAAGGAGTTGCTCACCTACATGTCTACGCCTGCACACATGATGTAGATGAAATCATCGGCGATGTTGTGTGTTAAGTAGCTCATAAAATTTGCTCACCTACGCGTCTGCGCCTGCGTAGGTGGTGTAGATGATCAAAGGAAGTTTAGTTCGAAAACTTCCGAGTTACGGTCTTGTCATCATGGCATCATCATGTCAACAGCAGAGTGAGCAAGAGCAATTCGCGTGTGGGAGCAGCAGCGAAGAGTAGCAGTTCGGGAGCGCCTGACTGCATGGGTGAAAACCGGGGCTTGATCTGCGAAAGTTGCCAACATAGAGTGCACAGGACTGTAGCGAGAGCTCGATTCGCACTTCAAAATGCTACAAAAATGTTCGAAGGAAGTTTAGAAGTCAAACTTCCGACAATATGGACAGATGAAAAGCAGAGTAGGGCAGAGGCAGAGAGAAGAGAAAGATTAGAAGAGAGAAGAGTAGAAGAGTAGAAGAGAAAGAGTCAGAAGAAAGAAGATGCAGATGCGCGAAAAGGTAGGAAAGCCGCGAAACACTGTGTTTTTCCGATGATTCCCCACCTGCCAGGTGAGGGTTGTTAGATTTTATCAGAGCTGTTCTCCTCCTCCTCCTCCTCCTCGGCTAGCTGTCCTCCTCCTCCTCCTCCTCGTCCTCCTCCTCCCCGTCTAGTTTCTCCT
>CAMXCT020002694.1:0-40000 GCA_947184155.2 Cladocopium goreaui
AGCGAAAATAAACAACTAAATGCTGAACAAAAAAATGGCCTCAGAAAAAAAAACTGACACAATACCGACCCACCCCAACAATTACACTGATTCAGAATTATTTTGGGAACACTTGATACAGAATCCCCACACTAATCGGGATACTACATTAATTATATTTCGATCTTTACTTCAATGGCCATTTCAGGAACCTAAATTGGAGGTACCTACCATATATACGGCCTATATAAGGCCTGTGTAAGGGAATATCTTAGGCATTGCTTCTAACAATGACTCTTTAGGCAATTATACCCCAATATTTGGAGTATATATACCCCAATTTTGTTATAATATACCACAAAAATTGTGGTATATATATTTCAATTTTTGTTACAATATACCCAAATTATTGTTATAATATATCCAAAATCTTGTTCAAAATATACCCCAAATCTTGCTCAAAATATACCCCGAATCTTGTTCAAAATATACCCCAAATGTGTGTTCCAATTATACACAATATGCCACAAATTGTTTATACGTACCACTTTGAAGGAAGTTTTTGTTGGTCTATACCTTTTTGACCACCCAATTTCCCGGACCCATTCCAGACCCCAAATTTGGTTCATTTTTTGGATTCCAGACCCCAAATTTGGTGCATTTTTTGGATTCCAGACACCAAATTTGGGGTATGTCTTGGGATTCCATACCCCCAAATTTGGGGTATGGTTTGGGTGGTCAAAAAGGTATAGACCAACAAAAACTTCCTTCAAAGTGGTACGTATAAACAATTTGTGGCATATTGTGTATAATTGGAACACACATTTGGGGTATATTTTGAACCAGATTCGGGGTATATTTTGAACAAGATTTGGGGTATATTTTGAACAAGATTTGGGATATATTATAACAATAATTGGTGTATATTATAACAAAAATTGAGATATATATGCCCCAAATTTTGGGGTATATTATAACAAAAATTGTGGTATGTTTTGGTTAAAAATTGGGTATGAATGAGACAAGGTAGGGGTATATTATGACTGCTGGGGGTACCTAATCTAGGCAATATATCGCCTGTAAAGAGGGTACCCTAGTTACTGTTAGAAGAAACCCCTAAGGAATATCCCAGCAAAATATGGCCCAAAATATGGTACTATCGTACCTCCATTTTGGGATCCTGAAATTCCCATTGACAACTTACACTGCTCAAGTGGATTCGAAAAGGCCCCAGGATACTAAATTATTGGGACTATTGGGATCTGCTATGATTTACCCACATTGATTCTATTTCGATCTTTACAACACTATCTGCCATGGCGGCCGTTTCCGCCAGCTGCCTTGAACGACACCAAGTTCGCGCCGCACGGGGCCGCCGGCAACGGCGCCCCGGTGTTCCTCTCGGAGGAAGGTGCCGTTTTCGTGCGGAGACGCCATGTTGGCTGCTTTGAAATCATGGGTTAATCATGGTTCATTAATCATGGGAAAAACATGGTTAATCATGGGAAAATCATGGGAAAATCATGGGACAATCGTGGGAAAATCATCGGAAAATCATAGTTACAGGCGGTTCAACCTTTAAATCAACGATGTTTCATGGAAAATCCCAGGAACCTGTGGGAACATATATGAAGATATCCCTACAGAGGTTTAAGCGACACTTTTTTTTAAAGGCCATGACCATCCGCCCCAGATGGGATGATTGGCAAGCCATCTAGTTGTGGTTATGATAGGATAATAATGTCAACCCTGGAGTAATAAGCCCCGTTTACGGCTGTTTTATTGGGAAGGTACCATAAAAAAGTATCAAATCATGACTATTGGGGGGAATACCCCCCTAATTAATAAACCATGGTTTATGAATCCGGGGTTGACATTACTAAAATATGGGATATAGAGGTATTGATAACATCTATGGTGCTGCACTGCTGCAAGCTAATTTTTTTGTCGTGGTTGGATATAGAGGGGTCATGATGGGATCATAGCAAGAGGGATATAATATGCGAATATTTCTGGGATATATCACCAACTTGATATTATTTGATGGGTCTGAAAATGGGCTGCGGATAGCCCAATGACCATTGTGAGTAAGGTAAATCAGTGAATTCAGGGATACTCTATAAACAAAGTTAATTAGATGGGATGATCATAGGGGGAAAAATGTGATTGAATTCGAGAAATTACTTGAGACAATATTTTAAAAACGCGATGATTATCTTTTAACTAAAGAGAATATTCATATTAGCAGTGGGATGTTGATTAATTATTGGATTATGCGCTTCTTCATGGGTAATATACCCTTGAAAGATAGTGCCCGGGTTCATTAGTTCACTTGGTCTACAAGTAGATGAACTGATGGGTGTGTGGTAGATATATCGAACTAGTTAACTGGCTTGATAAGCCAAGTTCTTATTGGATTTTGGACCACCTTGGGATACAACTTGGGGATAACTGGTTGGCAACTGCTTTGGAACTTTTCAAAGGTGCATGCCTTGCTTGCAGGTACTTGACTCGTTGGGAATCCCTTTATAAGTATTATAAGTGGCAACTCTTCATGTTCACTTAGCTATTTCATGGGTTATCATTCATAAGTCTTCATTTAAAATATGGGTAAAACAATGCCATTTGCACTATCCCCCAGTCATCGCCATTTTTATAGGTGGTATGGCTACCATTCCCAGTCATGGCTGGTTTATGGCATTGTTTTACTCACACAAAGTATATATATATATGTATATATATATATGTATATTTTCACCATATACTAACTATATATTATTACTATTAACCCTGATTAACCATATTTTATAGCCATATAGTATTATTAGCCATATATTAAGCACATATGATTTAGTGTATCCTTCTTTGGACCACCGGCTTTCGGACCAAGCCAACCACATCAATTGGAATGTCCGAACTTCCCAGACCTTGCAGGCGATCTCTATTTGTACCATGGACCGAAATGCGAAGCTGGTCACAGCGGTATCCGTTGGTACTTGCCACTTGGATATCAAAGTGAGTGTGTCTGAAAATAGGGTATATTATATAATATTTGTTTTATATATATATAGAATATATATATAAAAATAATAACATATATATACACAACATATACATTTATGACACATATCAATATTATATTCCATGATTAAATGTAAACATCATTCAACATAGATTTTGTATGATATATATATATACATATATATATATATGTATATATATATATATACATATATATATGTATATATATACATATTGGATACGTATAGATATGTATATATATATAGTCAATATATATATATATAATATGTATTTAATATATGTATAAAACGTATTATACAAAAAATGTGCATAAACAGTATTATATATACATTCTCTGGATCAATGCTGCGGTGTCACTAGAAATGATGCTTCGTAAGGGGAATCATCCCCGAATTGCAATTTTTCGGGCTGGTGAATCATAGGTGGTTTCCATAAATGGGGGATCCTCAATAGCTGGATGGTTTATTTCATGGAAAATCCCCAATCTAGAAATGGATGATGAAATGGGGTACCCCCATGGATTGGAAACCTCTATATATAAATTCATATGTACTTAAAAATTGTGGAAGAAAACATATTATGGCCATTTCAATAGGGAACGCAATGATGTCCATACGTTGTACTTGATCCGTTCATTTTGGGGTCGGCATGTAGCGTGGTCCGACCTTTTCGTTTTTTTTGGTGACGACTGTTACCCTCCTAATTTTGTTGATTTTCCCAGAGAAAAAATGGTAATGTTCCATACTTATGTTAGTTTACCAGAGGGTATTTTCTCAAACATGCTTGCATTAACAAATGCTCATCATGTCACCCGCTGTCATTTTCCTTCCTCACAGATTGCAAGTCTGATCTACGTATATCCTGTAATTATTTTCATTGATCGACGTTTTTTTGCCCTCCCGCCACCCCAGGACATGACACGTATGTCAACATGAGCTTGCATTGCGTACCATATGATTGCCGATGACAGACACGTCAACTTGAGTTGATTCTCCACATCATATCATTGGAATCCACAGTTCCAAGAGACTATACGTAAATATAAACATATACAGAGACAAACATACACAGACATACACAGACATACACAGACATACACACACGCATACACACATACATACAGACACGTACGTACATACATTGCGCTAGGTTACATTACATTGCAAAAAATACATACATACACATACATGTATGTATATAAATATATATATATACATAAAAGATCATTTGGGACACTTCTTGTTTTTTTTTAAACATGACATCATGGTTTCTGCACGCATTGGCCAAATCCAAAACGTACCCCAAAGCCCTGGGTGTGTTCATTTGGCCCAGCATAGGATGTCGGATCCCAATGACAGAGCCTGGACCATTACAGTAGATTTCCACATCCCAACTAGTTTGGTATAAGTAATATAAGTTTAAGTAATGACATGTAAACATATTGTAATCTACATTACTGTAAACTATAGTCATATAAGTAATATAATCAATATTCTACTTATTCATTGAATGTGTATTTTTCATAAGTAGATGACATTAAAAACAAACACATACAAACAATTTAGTGTCCTTTCGCTGCTGTCCCGTGAATGTGTATATCTATATATTTACAATTTACATATATGACATTATATACAACGCTTACTATGGTATGATATGTTATCATAATGATGTAGTATAGCACGATACCTGTAATGTGGTAAACCCCAAAACAGACCCCCTTTTGGGGTATGTTCTTTCACACCCTAAAGGTTAAGAAAATCAACTTCGTGGAATTGTTCAGTATTGGGGTTACCTTATCTTAAAATCCCATAATATAGAATATACTTGTGTCATATGTATGATTTTGGTTTTGATCTAATGTGGTTAAAACACTAATAAACTACACCCCATTTGGGAATGGTAAACATACCATCTATAGTAATGGTGATGACTGGGGGATGGTTTCTTGTTGGTGGTTTGGAACATGATTTTTTCCATATATTGGGAATAATGATCCCCATTGACTTTCATATGTTTCAAGATGGTTAAAACAACCAACCAGTTAGTTATATCCCCTTTACCCAATCTGCAAGGTGGTGCTCCCAAGATAGCTAAGTTGGTTTATAACTCCAATATAGGTGATATATCTATTACTGGTTGGTGGTTTCAAACATTTTTTATTTTCCATAATATCTTGGATAATCCTTCCCATTGACTAATATTTTTCAGAGGGGTAGGTCAACCACCAACAAACAAAACACTCAGCTCTGGTGCGTTGCAAAAGATCGGTGTTTAAGGAAAATCACCATTTTAACTATGGACCATGACTAACATAACTAACTAACATTAAAACATAGATGTTATGTTAGATTTCCCCATTAAAAATGGTGGATGTTCCCTCTGGTAAACATACACAAAACTATGTAAAATCACCATTTTTCATGGGAAAATCAACGACCTAAATGGGCCATTTTCAATAGCAAACTGTTAAATTACCAGAGGGTAAATACACTTGAACACGACAGATACATATAACATACACTTGAGTGCATGTGATTTTAGTTATTGCCTTTATTGATGATGAATATGTATGTGTACCATCACGCTTACTATTATCATTGATTTTACTTCCATCATTATCGTTTTACTATCGATATTATTTTGTTATACTTACCATCCGATTCCGGTAATTTAACATAGCTTTTGAAACGGTCCACTTAGAGATGAATTACCTCCGAAAAACAATCTTTGTTCCATAGTTATGTTAAATTCATTACCAGAGGGTACTTGATTGCTCACCCCACTTCGTAAGTAGATTATAACCCTAGTTATAATTAAGTGGATTAACCCTACTTATCCCACTTACAACCAGGGATATAACCTACTTAGGATTCGTGGGATGAACCACCAAGTAGTACTATCTTCTTGCCGTGTCATCCCCAACGAAGCCTGCCGATTGCAGACTCGTGGGCACCTGAGGAGTCCGACACTCTGCAATCCAGGCTACTACTTGGCATACGCGGTTCCTCAGAAAGAAAAACTTCACAACGGCCCGATGATTCAGCAAAACGTGGTTGTTAGAAGGGGGAATGAGGCGTATTTCCAGTTTGAAGTTTAGGAACTGTGATCAGTTGCCGCAGTTGTTTTCTACAATAGGGGATGTGAATTTACGCGGCAAAACTTGGTGCCATTAACCAAGATAAAATGAAATTGAATAATCAAACAGCGGACCAACGAATGTTGGTTAAGAACTGGTAATCCCATGTTTGAGGTACATGATTTTGAGCCTTACCCAGTGGTTATGGATTGGGTGATAATGTTGTTGATGATGATGATGATGATTTTTATCATTACTATTATTGTTTTTATTAGTGTTTTTATTATATGATATTACGATGTGACAAAGATGCAACAGGCACCTTTGAGTGACAATTGGTGCTATGTCCGGCATGGGGACTTAGAACCAGCATGACTGGATGGGGTCTGAAGTGAACATTTGGTGCACACAAGTTTGCATCAGTTGCAAAGACTGGGAACAATGAACACAAGTGGCGATGTAGTCAGGATGATTCGTAAAAGAGTGCATGAGTTTTGTGATTTGTATGATCTACAATATGTAAACATACTACATGCATACGTATCCAGTGGTGTGTATACACATGTTTAGATATACATAGTTATTTCTAGATATACATATCTCTTTCTGGTTCGTGGTTTGGAACATTTTTTATTTTTCCATATATTGGGAATAGTCATCCGATTTGACTTTCATATTTTTCAGAGGGGTAGGTCAACCACCAACCAGCTTTATATAGACATCTAGATCCTTCAGGATGTATCCAACACCAGGATCGAACCGCTCAAACTGGGCATGGACAGCTGATTTTTCTTATGAACTCGCGGAGGGTAGTAGATTCTATAGCATTCAGCAGTTTTCTGCCTCTGCTTCTGGGTTGCTCTATATGAATGCATATGTACTGACATGTGGGCATTTTATTTTTCTCATCAGTCTATATATTATTATTATTATTATGTTGTGATATGATATATGCTATTCAAATAATTATATATATATATATGTTTACACATACACAACCATTGATATTTAGTCATATTGAATTATTGTAGATGGGAGCTTCCATCACCGCCTGAGGTATCTGAAGATCCCACAAGGTGCCTGGATGGGACTAACGGGACATGCCCGAGGAGTAAGTCACATTTTAAATATATATATATATGGTTGGTGGTTTAGATGGAACATGTTTGATTTTTCCATATATTGGGAAGAATAACCCCAACTGACAAATATTTTCAGAGGGGTTCAAACCACCAACCAGATAGATATATATATATACACCTTAAATTTCATTTGAGCTCGAATTTCAGCCTGATCTGTTTTCTCAGCTTGAACAATGATTCGGGCAGAAAATCCGCCTGAAGGCGGAATCTTGAATTTAGGCAATCTCAACACTCTTTGGCAACATAAACATCCCGACGGGGGGAAAACCGTGCCAGCGTTTTGAGCGTTTTGAAAAAAGATGTCGTTTTCGCCATAGCGAAACTACTGATTCATTCCCCAGAATAGGCTTAAAATTCCCTGGGAATTTGAAGTGGTTTTTTGATGATGACCTGTAATTTACAGGGAATTTGTTCCTGAAAAGGTGCGCGGTGTTTTGTTCCACCTTGCATTGCCATACGGTTCTTCAAGGCGCGACCAGTGAGCTCCAAAAGACTCTTGGTCTTGGAGTTTGTCCAACGCCATTGCCACACCCTGATGCTTCGCATCAATTTTGGGTTAACATGGCCGTTGGATCTGGGCGAGAGACTCCATGGTATGGCAGACTTAGATAGTCGCCACATCGCATCAAACCCCCCAACCCAGTGACGTGACGTCAGATGTGCGTGTGACGCAAGTTAACATGAAAGTGAACATCCCCACCCCCCCAACCCAGTGACGCAACGTCAGATGTGCATATGACGAAATTTAACATGAACATTAACATCCCCACCCCCCCAACCCAGTGACGTAACGTCAGACGTGCATGTGACGCAAGTTAACATGAACGTTAACATCCCCACCCCCCCAACCCAGTGACGCAAGTCAGCTGTGCATGTGATGCAAGTGACATGAACGTTAACATCCCCACCCCCCAACCAGTGACGCAACGTCAGATGTGCATGTGACGCAAGTTAACATGAACGTTAACATCCCCACCCCCCGAACCCAGTGACGTAACGTGAATGTGCATGTGACGCAAGTTAACATGAACGTTAACATCCCCATCCCCCCAACCCACTGACGTAACGTCAGATGTGCATGTGACGCAAGTTAACATGAACGTTAACATCCCCACCCCCCGAACCCAGTGACGTAACGTGAATGTGCATGTGACGGATAAAATATGTGTGTTTTCAAAAACGGCCAAAACGTTGGCGCGGTTTTCCCTCCGCTGGCATAAACATGTGTTGCAATTTGAGGGGTCAAAAGGTATGAAGCAACGGTGCTTATATATATATATTTAACCAGTCATGATTTGTGGATCATCCTTCACCATTTTGCCAGCTCCAGGGATCAAAGACTATCAAAGTACACGTGACGCCGTGGACAAGTGTCAGGTGAAAAAACATGTGGCAGGGGGGTCCTTGGTCCTTACTTGGTGGTTCTTCCCACTTACTAAGTAGGTTATATCCTTTAACCTTACTTCTCCCACTTATAAGTAGCTTAACCACCAAGTACTTAGTTCAGGATGCAGCTACTCCCAGTTGGGCTGAAGAAAACGCTCCAAAAGACCGTGTTGTCCTGGGAACAGGCTCAATGGAACAATTCGTCTTCCAGATTGTGTTTCACCATTTGGTCAAGCACATCTTTGGGCTGTATGCATCGACGCTTTTTCCTTTTACGCTCGGGGACTCTATTAATTGTTGCACGCCTACTTTGGTCATTGGAAACCTTTTACGCGGACTGCAGCGCAGACTTTTGTGGTTTGGACGTGATGTCAGGGCCTGGGACGGAAGCATCCCCGAACCACTACAGACAGCGGCCGCCATGCTTCTGCTTGAATTCGTCGACTTGAGCCAGAATCCGTTTGGACTGGCGCCTGGTGTATTGCATGATGCCATACGTGCATTAATCAGGGGAATGTCACATTCCATCCTGATCATGAGTTGGGGCATCTATTACATTACGAAAGCAGGGTGTCAAGTCTGGTACTCGTAGGCTTAAAATTCCCTGGGAATTTGAAGTGTTTTTTTGATGATGACCTGTAATTTACAGGGAATTTGTTCCTGAAAAGGTGCGCGCTATTTTTTTCCCCCTTACATTGCCATACGGTTCTTCAAGGCGCGACCAGTGAGCTCCAAAAGACTCTTGGTCTTGGAGTTCGTCCATCGCCATTGCCACACCCTGATGCTTCGCATCAATTTTGGGTTAACATGGCCGTTGGATCTGGGCGAGAGACTCCATGGTATGGCAGACTTAGATAGTCGCCACATCGCATCAACCCCCCAACCCAGTGACGTAACGTCAGATGTGCGTGTGACGCAAGTTAACATGAACGTTAACATCCTACCCCCCCAACCCAGTGACGTAACGTCAGATGTGCAAGTGACGCAAGTTAACATGAACGTTAACATCCCCAACCCCCCAATCCAGTGACGTGACGTCAGATGTGCATGTGACGCAAGTTAACATGAACGTTAACATCCCCACCCCCCAACCCAGTGACGTAACGTCAGATGTGCATGTGACGCAAGTTAACATGAACGTTAACACCCCACCCCCCGCAACCCAGTGACGTAACGTCAGACCTGCATGTGACGCAAGTTAACATGAACGTTAACATCCCCACCCCCCGAACCCAGTGACGTAACGTGAATGTGCATGTGACGGATAAAATATGTGTGTTTTCGAAAACGGCCAAAACGTTGGCGCGGTTTTCCCCCCTGCTGGCATAAACATGTGTTGCAATTTGAGGGGTCAAAAGGTATGAAGCAACGGTGCTTATATATATTTATATATATATATATAACCAGTCATGATTTGTGGATCATCCTTCACCATTTTGCCAGCTCCAGGGATCAAAGACTATCAAAGTATACGTGACGCCGTGGACAAGTGTCAGGTGAAAAAACATGTGGCAGGGGGTTCCTTCATGGTCCTTACCTGGTGGTTCTTCTCACTTTCTAAGTAGGTTATATCCTTGGTTATAAGTGGATTAACCTTACTTCTCCCACTTATTGGTAGCTTAACCACCAAGTACTTAGTTCAGGATGCAGTTACTCCCAGTTGGGGTGAAGAAAACGCACCCAAACTCTGCCATGTTTTCCCCCCTCAAGGCCGCCAGCGTCGGATAAGTGGTACATGGATTGCCGAAACGACGGTTGGAAACAGCAGCCTGGTTGGGGATGGTGGGCTGCCTGGTGCAGCGTTCAAGATGTTCATTGATGATTGGGGGAATCATACTATCCAATAGTTTTGGCATAATCATGTTAAATCATCCATATATGTTTAATCATCAAAACTATTGGATATATATATATATACATATTCAATATATTCCATTGCTATTTTTCATCATATCATGCCCATACATACTATCCATATGTATATATATATGGTTAATCATCCAGGAACTGGGAAGCAACCAAGTTTTCATATGGATGATGGAGTTTGAGGATTTGAAGATCGAAAAAATCATATCCTGGACTCTCCAAGTGTCCCGATGAAAACGGTTTGGGTTTCCTAATGGCTGGATGCCCTGTTTATCTGGGTGGTTATGATGGGTAGTAATTGGAATGATCCCAATATTAGCCTTATTTATTTCAGGTTCGTGAATTATCACAATTTGCTCATATTTGGGGGTTTCCATAAATGGAGGTACCCTAACATGGATGGTTCATAATGGAAAATCCTGTTAAAATGGATGAGAACTGAGGGTACCCTCAGTTTAAGAGACTTCCATTTCAGTAGGATTTGACTCTTTTATATCTTTTGGTTTGTTGCAGGTTACTATCTCAAGACTGGTCATTGGACATCGTCCCAGTCATAGGGGTATACCCAATAATAGACCTCTATTTGGGATTATTTTTGGCGTGAAACGAATATGGATGTGACCAAGTGCCACGCCTGCCACGTGAAACGAAGGTGGATGTCGCCAAGTGCCACGCCTGGCACGAAGGTGGATGTCAGGAAGGACAAGTTGTGTGTGAGCAAGTTGTGCGTGGACAAGTTGTGTGTGAGGAAGTTGTGTGTGAACAAGTTGTGTGTGAACAAGTTGCGTGTGGACAAGTTGTGTGATGACACGTGTGTGTGTGTATGAGTAATGTATGAGTAAGGCAAGTTGCGTGTGGACAAGTTGTGTGATGACAAGTTGTGTGAGTTGAGTTGTGTGAGAGCAAGTTGTATGATGACAAGATGTATGTGTGAGCAAGTTTTGTGTGAGTTGAGTTGTGTGTGAGCAAGTTATATGATGACAAGTTGTATGTGTGATATGTGAGCAAGTTGTGTGTGAGTTGAGTTGTGTGTGAGCAAGGCAAATTGTGTGTGGACAAGTAGTTGTGAGCGGACAAGTTGTGTGAGGACAAGTTGAGTGTGGACAAGTTGTGTGTGAGCATTGTGTGTGAGGACAAGTTGTGTGTGAGCAAGTTGTGTGTGGACAAGTTGTGTGTGTGTGTGAGCAAGCTGTGTGAGCACAAGTTGTGTGTGAGCTAGTTGTGTGTGGACAAGGTGTGTGACAAAGTTGTGTGTGGACAAGTTGTGTGTGGACAAGTTGTGTGTGAGCAAGTTGTGTGAGGACAAGTTGTGTGTGAGCAAGTTGTGTGTGGACAAGTTGTGTGAGGACAAGTTGTGTGTGAGCAAGTTGTGTGTGGACAAGTTGTGTGAGGCCAAGTTGCGTGTGGACAAGTTGTGTGAGAGCAAGTTGTGTGAGGCCAAGTTGCGTGTGGACAAGTTGTGGGAGTACAAGCGGCGGGAGCGGGAGCGGGAGGAGGCGGAGGCGGGATACAGAACCAAAAACAAGAACCCCACACAAAGATGTGGGAATAACATATTATGTCTGTTTTATTAGTATATATGTGTGTATATTAGCATATATTCACACATATTAACATAATATGAACATATATTAACATATATATTTTACATACATTAATATATGTTTAACCTAGATTAACATATATGAGCATATATTAACATATTAACACATACTAACATATATTAGCATATGTTAGTATAACACAATTTTAACATATATTAACATATGTTTTCATATGTTTTCATATATTAACATATATTAACATATATTAACATATATTAACATATATTAACATATATTAACATATATTAACATCTCTTAGCATTTGACATTTGTTTTACACAATATGAACATATATTAGCAAATATAAAATGTATTAACATATATTAATATTTGTTAACATATATTGACATATTATATATTGACATTTATATCAACATATACATATTTACATAATTTTAACATGTATATTAACATATATTAACATATATTAACATATATTAACATATATTAACATATATTAACATATATTAACATATATACATATATTAACATATATTAACATATATTAACATATATTAACATATATACATATATTAACATATATTAACCAGGACCATTCAGAAACCATTTCCCGGTTTTACATACCCAAACTTGCTCTCCCAGGATCAAGTCCCTCGGCTTGGCTGAGTCGGGTGAGGATGGAGAAGTCACCATTCCCAAGGATCTAAGTTGTTCTTAAATGGGTTTAATGTGGTTTTATATGGGTTTTATAGTTTTATATGCGTTTTTTTCTGTTTTTCATAGTTTTCCTTTGTTTTTATATGGTTTTATTTGGGCGTTATATTACTGTATGGTTTTGATTCAAATCAGATGCCGCAAAAAATGATTTTGCATCATCATCGTATTTCTCCATTGCCATTTGGAGGGTATACATCTACACCATTTTCAGTCACAACCATTTTCTTTTGAATATATGGATTTCATACATATGCGGTTGTAATCTGTTTCATGTTGGTTTTCGATGGTAGTTATAAATTTAAAAATTGGGAATCCATCCAGCAATTTAGTTTTGTTTGATGGGGATACGTACCCTTTGGTAATCAAACAAGACTCTTGTACAGAGGATTCAACTGAGAAAAATGGAGGAATTCGCCAATACATCTGAGGTTTTTTAATGGGTTGTAACGGGGAATTTACCGCTCCAGGGATATCACCACTCTGCATCAGGATGGAAAGATGATGTATTATTTCGAATTGCTGCCCCAGTTTTTTTGTCAACCCATTTATATAACCAGTTCATACAACCATACATCATATAATGAACCTAGTTAACCAACGTAGCTATCGTCAATCACCTATAAATCGCAAAATTGTTTTTGGTCGATTCAGTTGATGCCTCCATGTTTTGGTTGCTCCAATGATAGCCACAAGGGTTGTAAAATCATTATTTTACCGCTATATTTGTCCAATTTACATCAATTTATTCCCCCAAACGTACCTTGGGTGCTTGGAAAAAACCTGTTTTCTGCATACCAAAAAGGTGGTGCCCCGGAGTTATGGAACTGGTGGCTATAAACCAAAGTAACTGGATATTTATCATCAACATCCATAAACCCAACACTTAGTGGAGTGAGTTATTTGATGTTATTTTTTTTCAACCAACTTGGCTATCCTAAATAAACTATAACTCCCATTAAAACCCTCATTTGTCATTTGGTGTTTAAATGTTAAAATTGTTCTAGGGTTTTCCACCCTGGAGTTCCACCGCTACCACCTTGGCGTTCTGGCAGCCCAGCCTGGCAATTTGCTGAGGTTGAACTTTTCACCCATCGTTGGAGAGCCTTGGACCTGCCATGTTTCAAGGTGGAAACGCCCATCGGAACTGAGCCACAAAGAATGGCCTTCTTGATTGGTGATATTGGTGATTGATTCAGGAGTTATATATGGAGTTTAGAGTTTAATCCTACCTGGTTTTTGAATGTTGGCGACTATAATTATATAATGAGATCGGGTAGAGGTATATCTAATGGCTCAACGGGTTGATGCAGTGGTTTAACTACCGCAAAATTTTAAAAAAACACTTGAACCATTAAACCATTTATCAAAAAGAGGGATTAAGCAACAATCAATGGCAACATCATGGGAATACGAAATAGGATATTGGGCAAAGGCCAAGAATTGGATGTGTTCACCACTCAGCATAGGGGATTTTTCCAGCAATTTTTATTGGGTTTCAAGCAACAAGAAAGGATATATCTAATGGAACTGGAGAAACCAAGCTTGAGTACTAGGCACTTTAGCTTTTAAGTCCTTTGCTATAATTGGATATAACAACCGACTACGAAACACAAGAACTTTTTTTTTGCGGGGTATCTAAGTTTGGCCGTTATAAGGAAGTAGTAATTGTTGAATGCAAGTAGTTATATAGCAATCATAAAAGTTGCAAAGCTGGAAGTATGAGTGTGATAGGTATAGTGTTCATCAGTTTTCAGTTTTCATCTTGGAAACCTGTGCAGTGTCCAATCCATGGGGGGTAAAATTTGGAAACAATGTGGAGGTATCCTATTAAAATTGACAGGTTATCATGGAAAATAATGATGGTCCCCCCATTTTGATAGGATTATCATGGATTTTCCACGGATTTTCCATAGATTTTCCGGTTCAGCTATTGGGGTACCCCCATTTTTTGGGACGAGAACGACGAGAATCCCAACCTGAGGAGGTGGTAGCAGGGAGCATCTTCGACCGTGTCAACAAGACGATTCAAATCACCAGCCCACTCTGCAGCTCGCGAAAGGCCTTGATGAATGACGTCACTTGACCTCATAGATGTCCCAAATTCCCATTGGTTGGTTGATGAAAAAAGAGGGTTTTGAAACTACCCCTTTCACAACATATAAATGATGATAGATGGTATACCAAACCGGCCCCTCTAGTTTTACCAAAAGGACATTGCTTGACCTTGACAGTCGGATATTGTGATGACAGCAGGATTTGATGTTGGGGCTTGGTCATTCAAATTTATTGAGTATGAGTACGCGAGTCATTGTGTTTGCCAATGGCACGTGATATTGGTTGCGGTTTTGGGGGTTTACTCGATTTTCACACTCTCAAGTTGCTCTATGTCCCAGTACATAATAGTACAACATATGATATTCCCATTATTCACCGCACTATGAATTGAGCCGGATTTTACTTTTCTATCTTTTACTATAGCTGGCAGGATGCCAGGTATCTCCAGCCCCAGGTCTTCCAGCTGCAGGGTGAGACGGACAACGGAGCGCCTCTGTTCAAGCGCCTGGGCAAAGCGCTTGGGGGCAAGGAATGCTCAGCATGAAAACTGCCATACGAAAGCTGGTTTCCATACATCAGATCTGAGGCAGAAAGAGTTTCACCTTTTGTGGCTCCATATGGGGTGATGGGACACCAGGTCCCATCGCCATAAGCGTCGCTCACCAGGCTGTTCCAGGGAAGTTGATCCAGGAATTGAACAAGCAGTTCTTGGGGAAAGCCCTCTTCATCATGAATTCCTCTGAAACTCATATGTTCAATGCAGAGACAGTGGTCAACCTCTACGAAAATCTCTACTCTCACGCGTTCAAGCTGAAGCGGCGAGAATGCAACCTGGGCATGGAGCATCGTGGATTGCTGGTTTGTGATGCCTTTACAGGCAGCCACTCAGAAACAAAGGGCCATGATGCCCGTCGTCTCCGATGGTCTGAGGCTTGCAACGTAGAGTTGCCGTGTGCGCAGCCTGGTGGATGGTCAGCCAAAGGGCAGCCGTGCGATCAGATCTTCTGCCATTTCAAGGAAAGGGTTCGTGAATGCACTGATCGTCTGCTTGGATTCGGTCAAACATACTTTGACCGCCCGCGATACGAAGAGCTCCCCCTGGCTCCCACTGGTACCTTTTTAGCATTTGGTTGACGGGATTCGACCTGTATCCCAAAATGGATGGTTTATAAGTTTATAGTGGAAAATCCTAGAAAATTAGATGAATTTGGAGTACCCCCATTTCAGAAAACCTCTGAAAGGATACGAAAGGTTGTTTCAACACATTAAATAGTGTACAATGATGCGCAGGGGTTTAGCCTAGCCAGTATTCATTTTCAATAAAATTTGGATTTTGCCAACAGAATCTGGTGAAACAGCTGCTATGATGGGGCGAAACCAATAGTAACTTGGATTTGCGGAAGATGACGTCTATAATGGTCACAACGTGCAGTACGGTATATATTTATACATACAATATATATATATATATGTATATACATGTATATATGCATAATATGTAATTGACTAAAATGACTAAAACCGAAGAAGCTACGGGACCTATTTCTGTTTTCGAGGTGGCTTAAGCAAATCCGACATAATATGGCCACAGCACACTAAAATCTCGATTTAATAAGCAGAAACTTTGTTGATATGGGTTCAACGTGGTTTAAATATTGTAAAAATCGGTCATAATCACATATGCTCCCCACATTATTATGGTATACTGACGTACAGTTTCAAGGATCATGTTCACTTGATTCAAGCACCCAAACATGTACCCACAACTGTGTACTTGTGCTGTTGTCACAACCAGAAGAACCCGCTGCGAAAAAATGACTCTTGTTGTTTTTGTGTGTCCGTGATTGGAAGGAGGCCAAGTTTTGCGAAAAGGAATAGCTAGCGCAAATTGAGGACAAAGTTGGAAAGAAGTGTAGAAACAAAATTTTTGGCACAGAAACGTAGCAGTATGTGGCTAAGTGTCAATCCGGGTACGTATCTACCCGTCCAAAAGCTAAGAGATCACACTGCCATCTCTGTCAGATTCAACCCCCTGGATTGGCGGTCGAATGAACTGTGCAGATGACTGACAAACTGGTTGTTCCCAATACCCTCTGTTAAACTAACATAGCTACTGAAAATGGCCATTTATAGTGAGTTGTCCTAATAAAAATGGTGACTTTCCATAGCTATTTTAGTTTACCAGAGGGTAAATTATAGCATTCCCCAAAAAAAACTAAAAGTCATTTTCCAGTAATTACGATTTCAATAGGATGATACAACAACTACCTTGGGGTTGTTGTCGATGTTTGCTTGTTGAGAGTAGTAATGAATATATCATATATCTCTATTTTAGACATCACAATGACCTCACCATAACTGTGGGTTACTGTAGTAAAGAGAAGCCTTCCCAGCTGGCCTTATTTCAGATGATGATTATAGTGTGGCTTTCAGATATGGATTTGTCCAAACATGGTGGATACCTTGATTCACTGGTTTATCAGTTTCCAATGTGTTCCCCATCAATACTACCATGAAATTCAGATAATTTGAGACAAGAATTGGACCTAGGACCAACCTTGCTTGAGTAGTTTGGTACAGCTTAGCCTTTTGCCATTTTGATCGGGGTTTGCCGATTGGCGATGGTATAACCATGGTAAATTTTTCACCACCGTTTCTGGCCCCGCATGGCCTTGCTACGATGATGAGCATCATTTTGGCAGTGATGACCGTCATTTTGACCACTGGATTTTGGTGATATATCGATAGTTTTCATGGGATTATAAGCCATTTATATACCTGGGGGGCACCACCTTGTATATACTAGCTCAATCTTACATGGATACGTATTAATCCTAACTAGTCTTTCGGTATTAATGGGAATATCTGATTATCTACGTTCACCAGCAAAGAATTTGGTCCATGTTTTGCAGGGTATCTAAGATTGGCAATGATAAACCACTGTTATAAAGTGTAGATTCCACCAAAGAAAAACATGACATGGGCTTTGACACATGAGACATTTTGATGGTCACATTTTGAACCACGGAAATTCACTCCATGATGGTCACACCCCCATATCCCATGATATCCCCATGAATCACGATGTTTTTTTTTTTGTGATTTTGGTGTATTAAAATGAATTGTTCATGGTATCATAATTATCACAAGTTTTACATATTGTGATAATTATGATACCATGAACAATTGAATAACCTCAATTATCAATTATAAATATTATTACATAATTATTACTGCTATCCTCATTGAATATACTATTGTCGTATTTGCATAAGGTTATTCTCCATAATGTTGATTTGATCATTCCTAATTGATACCATACTGCCACAACATCATTCACATGTTAAAAAGAATATCAACTAGTTATAACATATATGTCCGATTAGATCGATATTAATTTGACTATCATTTTATATATACACATGATTTTAATGCCTATCATTCCTAATTGACACACCTCACATATCCCCAGTCTCATGTGTTTTTCAATGCAATAAATTGCCCCACGCCTTCTGCTTTGGGGCCCCACGAATCTTGGCGTAGCGACTCGAATCTGACATAAGGTCATTGAGGGGCAACTATCTCTACCATGGTAACCGGGCTGCAGGTGATGCCACGACAGAAGCATCGATGCCGATTCATTGGAGGTACCGATTCCATATATAAGGCCTATATAAGGCCTAAATTTCAGGGAATATCCCCACAAAATATGGCCTGAAATATGGTACTAACGTACCTCCATTTTCGGATCCTGAAATTCCCATTGATTGAAATTTGCACATTTTCTGATGACAGGTATCTGTAACATCCTGCGAACTGCAAACTGTTTGTTAGTCTCATGAACTACATTTTTCAACTACACATAGCTATACTGTAAAGTAAGATTTGTTCACCTCCAAGTAGATACAAGGGCCCCCCAGTTATGTTTGTTGGTTTTTAACCACTATTTGCCCTGGACTCCAGATATATCTACCGTTGAACGTCCATGAACCACAGTTGACCTTATAAACCAGCTTAGCTATTGTTTGGGGGCCCTGCCTTATAGGATTTTTTGTTTTTGTCCGTACAGTAGGTGTTTTCCACGTGTATCCAGCATAGCCGAGTAATGATTGGATTGTTTTCCCAAGAATGGGATAGGTTTAAGCTGTTCTGCTAAGTTTAGATCTAAACCCATGGTTGAGCCATTATCCCATCGGTTATGCATGCTTATCTGAGCACAATGACAAACTTCAGCTTTGACCCATACCGATTTGAATGTTGTTTTCTGTTGTTTTCTTTTCCCATATACAGCAAGCATCAGGGGTTCTGTGATCTTGGTAGTCATGATTATTGCCCGGATAACCCCCCAACGACTTGAATGGCAAACAAATCTCACACAATATCAATCACGGGAGAGTCATGTATACATTTGGCTTTGACATATACCTACGTTGTTGATATACTTCTGGAATGGTTGATAATTTGCATCATGCAGAATCCCATGGATACTGCCAAGCTCAAGCTATGTATTTTGCGGAACTCACTCCAGTCTTTCGTGTCTTTCGTTGCGGAACTTCAGGTCCTCGTTGTGGCATTGGACAGACTCTTGGAACTACAAAGGCCATGTGGCGGTTGCGGATCATCCCAATTGCAAGAGGTCAAAGACTCTGGTTTGTACTGGAAGTCCCAGTATGCTACACGGGCCCCGTAGTGAGCTCAGTGGTTTTATAATAAGGATAAAGGATATAACCGTTAGACCGACTAAATCCACATAAATCCCACATAAGTTGGTTCCCGTTGGTCCCATAAGTAAAGTTTGATGGGGTCACAAAGACCAACGTGCTGAAAAGCACCACCTTGTAGCGGCTGAAGAAACCATGATTCCTTTGGAATTCTGTGATCCAAAAAACAGATGAAGTTAAACAAGATTACCAAATTTCGTTTTGACGGGGGCTATTTAACACTTACTTCACTTACTTGTAGATTCAAATTATCCATGTGTTTCTTGAAGAAACTTTCGGAATAGTTGTGGTTCAATAGCTCAGAGAAGGCTACGGTCGGTACCGTAGCCATCCGTAGCCATGCGGGGGCTTGGTTTTGGTCATGGACTTATCCATTCAGAATGAACTAAACAACATGTGTCAGCACAAAACTCAGCACCTGTCCACGCAGTTGTGGCTGGATCCATCTCGTTGCCCCTGACCCGAGATTATCAATGGTGCTTCAAGCGCAGACGCGCGTAGAATAGCGCATACAATGGTCACGAAGAAGGAGATGACTGGCTGTGCGGCCTACTTCATGAACATGTGTGTGGGTACCCTCTGGTAAACTAACAGAACTATGGAAAATCACCATTTTTAATGGGACAATCCGCTTTAAATGGCCATGTTCAATAGCTATGTAACAAATTACCAGAGGGTACATACACTGAGAAGGATGCACTCAGAACATCTTTGCCGCGCTGTCTTCTTCGGACGCAAAGCCGAGGTGTAGCTGAGTATAGCTGCGATCTCCCAAGGGCCCTCCCAACGAAGAAAATCACGTTTCAGTTTGGCGAGTATACGCAACCTTTTTGAGGGGGCATACCGTACCCTCTGGTAATTTGTTACATAGCTATTGAAAATTGCCATTTATAGTGGATTTTCCCATTAATAGCATGGTGATGTTCCATAATTAGTTTTTTTGTACGTTTACCAGAGGTTATATCTTGAGGAGTAGGATCTCACACAAGAAATAGTGATTAAGGATCATTGAGGATGATTATTAATGTACATACCATTCGGAATACTGTATACTCTTCTATGTAGCTGGATATATAGGGACATATAGGCACTGTCTTGTCAAGTTCCAACCTCGGAAATGAGGACCTATGTTGTCTAATTGGAGTTGTACTACTTCAGTAAGAAATGTGCCACTAGTTGGAGGAACCTATAAAAAGTAATCTCTATGTGTACCTGGGTTTATCCCGGGGTTGATATGTTTTTATTTTTGTTTGAAAATAGGGGCCAATGGTACCCCGTTGATGGTTGATCTTATTTTTTCTTCTTGGGGCTTGGGGTATTCCCATCTCTTGACACAATCATGTATTTATATGCATATATACATATATATGTTGCAATATTGCATGTTACTTTTTGCCATAGCTATACCATCATAACCTCACACTGGTTGGTGGTTTGGAACATTTTTAATTTTTCCATATATTGGGATAATCATCCCAACTGACTTTCATATTTTTCAGACGGGTTGAAACCACCAACCAGCACATGTTGTTGGCATGTACCAGTTTCAGTTTCCCTCTCCAAGGACTGGAAAGAAGTGGATCATCAGCCCTTTGCTGTGTTCCCAAGGCCTGGTGGCTCAGTTTTACGATCGCTGCAGATCGATTTGGAACCACAGATCACTGGTTGGTATCGACCTACTTGGTGGTTCATCCCACGAATCGTAAGTGGGTTATAACCCCAGTGATTTACATGGGATAAGTAGGGTTAATCCACTTATAACTGGGGTTATAACCGTATAACCCACTTACATCCACTTACTAAGTGGGATGAACCACCAAGCATGCACCCTACTGAGTTTTCAATGGTGATTTAACCTTATTTAACCATCATCTATAAGGTTTACAACCCTGAAGCACGGGGATTAATCGGTGCATGATGGTTGATTGGCTATTGGTTATTCCACTACCTAGGTTATGATTGATGATTTTGATATTATTAAGTATCATCCATAGGGATACCTATCAATCAACTAATATGATGAGATAGGATAGGGGGTATTCATGGGCTCAAATGATGATTTGTTATATATCTATAACATATATATATATATAGTATTTTGTAGACATAAAACAGGTGAATATATGTACTGCCATTTACCCTTAAATGTGTTTGTTTCAGCTGGTGAAACGGTCGCCATATTTTCCAATTACAGCAAGGTATTCTTTGCTTACGCATCCAAGGTCTATGCGTTACTTCTTTACAAGTAGCATTGATCTATAGTGCGAAAATTATTGATCCATGGATCATAGAGATATATTATAGTTATAGTTATATTTATATAATGTGTTTGTTATTATACCACACACATATATATATATATATCCATATATATATCTAGATAAACCACCGACATTTATCTATCTCGGATTATACAGGGACGAAACAATGATAATCACAGAGTGAACTTGTACATCTTAGTGTAGATATGATATGTAGTTTCTATATCTATTTACCAGTATGTACTTGTGCTTGTAGATTTGGACAGGTTCATAGCTTCCCCAAATATTTCCAACAGCAATCAACCGTGTTGATTATTTTGCCATACCATCAAACTAATGTATTGTATATGTACTTATAATATACATATATATATATATATATTTATGATATGATACATACATATATATATACATATGTCTGAGAAAAAGGAAAATGCAGGGATATAGCCTATGTAAATATGTGGATTTGGGTATACAAAGTGAAATATGTTCATGTCGGATTGACATTAAAGATCCTGTACTTGGTACGCAAAGACACCAATGGAAATCCCCCAATGACAGATGAACCGCCCATTTAATGCCCATGTAAATCATGGACTTACCAGCTGGACATCTTTGATGACACCGGAGGCTATTCCCATGAAAATCACGATGATTTATAGATGATTTATGATAATTTACCTATTATTAATTTATGAATGTTGATTTTTGATAAGCCAGATCTCTCAGTTGGGGGTTACATACCCTCTGGTAACCTAACAGTTTGCTGTGGAACATCACCGAAGCTTTTTCGTGGGTAAATCAACGCACTAAATGGCAATTTTTCAGTAGCAAACTGTACCAAATTACCAATAAATCCATGATTTGGTCGATGGTTGGGAAGGTATTCTTTTCACGAAAATCCTCATCGTCCCGAAGATATCCCATGATTTATTCCCATGATTTATTCCAATAAAACAGATCAAAATTACACGATCCATATTGCGCATTTCACGTGAATATATGTGTGATACGTTTCCAATGAGTTGGTACTTACTATAGTATAGTTTGGAATTCGCAAATTCCATGTTCCCATAAAGAATCCCCATTAGACGATACATCCCCATTGTATTTGCATTAATCCCCAATTAAGAAAGTAATGGACATACATTCCATGGGATTATCATTTGTCATTTGGGTAAATCATACGGTAATCACATTGATTATACAATGATTTTCCATTTCACAAGACACCCCACTTTCACACCGCTTGCTCTTTCAGGTTTCAGCCTCGCATATCGTCAGACAGAGGCGGCGCGATTGTTTGCGCCGTGCAGCTTTAGGGTTGAAATGAGCAGTGAGCAGTTTAACCAACAACAATAGGAATACATATATATATATATACACATATGTATAGGGATCCACTTTTGGGATAAAACAGGATACAGTATATCAGAATGAAAAACCATCTCGAATTATAAACTGAGCAGTTGGTTGATGACTAGTTAGTTAATGGTGACTCAACCATTTTGATGGTGGTGTTAACCATCAAAAAGTGGAACATATTATCTAATTGAGAAATGACGGTTGATTGATGAACACTTTGGGGACTATATCACCCGATATATTGGGGATTATTATAATATATTATGATTCATAAATAGCGAATCCCTATTAACCAGACAGTAGAAAGGGACGGCGCTGGGTTTTGAACACTGCTCACAAATGGTGATATTTGATTCAAGTACCCTCTGGTAAACTAACAGTTTGCTATGGAAAATCACCATTTTTGATGGGTAAATCCGCTATAAATGGCCATTTTCAATAGCTATTTTGACATAACCAGAGGGTATATTCACCCCAAATCCCAGAAATTTGCGTGATTTTTTTGGTGTCTCTGAGGTGGGTCAGGGCTACAGTCTGACTGCGAGTCTTTTGTTGGGAGGCAGTGTTGAAACATGTTGAAACACAGTGTAAAGAAAACATGGAAATTCAGGACCTGGATATATGATTTGAATTAATTTGAGTTCAGATTCAAAAAGACAGGAGGGAAGAAATGACAACTACCGCAAGAAAAATACCGCATCCAAAGACAGGTTGGCGTACTTTATTGTCCATTGATACCAACTATTTTGGTTTCAACACGACGGTATCAGTTTTTTGACCTATAAAAGGCATGGCTCCAAAGTCAGCAAAGTTGGTTTATAACGAAGTTAAGTGTTGGGTTTGTGGTGATTACATGTAGCTAGATGTTAGATGAGGTTTACCCTCCAGCAAACGAAGGAAACTCTGGAGAATCGCCATTTTTTTTAATGGTAAATCATCGAACTCAATGAACCATATTTGCCAGTTCACGGCCACCAACGTAGGGCGCCTAGGGCCATGGTTGTAATGCCCCGGCAAGGACGGTACTGCACCGCCCTTGGATGATGAGTGGATGGTGAATTGTGACAGGCTTTCTGGGTGGTTCCGAAGGGGCTCGAGTTGGGGAAAATTTGACAACTTTGCAAAGTTCAAAGACCCACATTTGGGGATGGGTGAACACCTATTGACATGGCCAATCTTAGATACCCTGCAAAAAAAAACTTAGCTGGTTAGTAGATAATCGCATTGATACAATTTTAAAAAACTAAATTGATTAAACTACCCATCTAAGATTTAAGATTGACCTAGTTAAATAGCATTAATCAGCCAAGGTTTGGCATTCCAGGGTATACAGGTCCATTAATCAGCCATTCTAGGGTGCCAGGGTTTTGACTCATAGCCATTTGGTGATTTTTAAAATCAATTTCACTACGAAAATACGGGTGGGAAAATTGGAATACCTTCTTGCTTTCATCAAACATGACTGGGTGGAAATATAACGGCTTAGTTTTGTGGAAGATTTTCTTGGTTATCCAGTAAGCTAGACTTACTTAGCACCAGGTGGACGGGTACTGCTCTACAGATACCTAGCTCTCTTGCCACGTCAGGAGTGGATGGCAACTGGCGGACATTCAGTTCAGTGTAGTGCCCATGAAGCTTGACACAGGAGGTGACGCGCTGGATAGACGCTAAACGTTGTGGATAATGTATTCCTACAAGGTGGTGCCTTATAGTCAGATAAGGTGGTTTATAACTACAAAACTTGGGCTGTATATACCATTAATGGGGTTTATAAATCAAATCAAATGATAACGCTTTTTTCAATAGTGTGATGAGATTGGATCGCCAATCATTTTTGAGCAAGACTATTGAACAGTGATATACTTTGAATTTCCAAATGCAATGCCCAGGTTCTCCATGGTACTCGTATGTCAAGGCAAGACCCCCAGTTGTGTAAAGCCATGGTTGGAAGAACTGCTGGGTTTTTGGGGTGACCTGGGGTTTGATGGCAACAGTCTCCCCTCTGAGATTGGTTTAGTTTGACCTATTTCTTTGCGAATATCTGAAAAGTCGTTTGATGGTATAAGGGTTGGTATAATGGTGGAAATAATGGTGGTATAATTGGAATTTGATGGGACTATAATGGGAATATTGGTAGAAGGGCTGGTAAATACTTGAAAGATCTTGAAAGCTCATAGAAACCCAAGATTTTACTCATGGACCAAGTTAAAGGTGTTTGTTCAACCAAGATAAAATAGGATCTAACAAACTAAGATAATATGTGATTTTACGAACAAAATTGGGGAACAATTGGGAAACATGGAGATTGATATGGGACAACATTTAAATAACGATTCATAGGACCGTAGATGTTGGTTCATTGGCTGCAAACCATCCAATGTTGCTGAACATGTACATCTTGATTTGATAAAATATGTGTCTATGTAAATATACATGCATGTGTTTTTTTTTTTGTGTGTGTGTGTTTCTTGTTTTTTTTTGTTTTTTTTGGTGTGTGGTGTTGTTTTTTGTTGTATATGCATATGTTGTTGTTGTTGTTGTTGTTGTTGTTGTTGTTGTTGTTGTTGTTTGTTGTTTGTTGTTTGTTGTTTGTTGTTTGTTGTTTGTTGTTTGTTGTATATGCATATGTTGTTGTTGTTGTTGTTGGTGGTGTTGGTGTTGGTGTTGTTGTTGTTGTTGTTGTTTTTTGTGTGTGATTTTTTCTTTAATTATATATGCATGTATGTGTTTTTTTTTTGTGTGTGTGTTGTTTCTATAATCATATATACATGTATGTTGTTATTTGTTTTGTGTGTGTTGTTTTTTGTTATATATGTTGTTTTTTTGTTGTGTGAGTTTTTCCTTTAATTATATATTCATGTCTGTTTTTTGTTGTTTCTATCATTATATATACATGTATGTTTTTTCTTTTGTGTGTGTTGTTTCTACAACTATTTATATATATATATATATATTTGTATGTTGTTTGTTGTTTTTTGTGTGTGTTATAGGCATGTTTGATTCCATACTGATACTGCGCTCCTGCAGCCAACACTGATGCATTTCCTGGAATTGCTCAACGACTGAGGCGAGATACTGGAATGATTCCTGAAAACAGTAGATCATTTTTTTGAGTTATGTATAGTCTATACTGTAGAGTTATATTCTCTAATATTGGTGTGTTTGAAAATGTGGTATATCCAAAAATTGTCATGTTACTAGGGACAATAATGATAAACCGTGTGCTTCTAGGGGTACCCCCTGGTACCAATCTCGGTCCCCGCCAATTTCCCTCGCCAATTTTCTACGTGATTTCTGGGATGCTACATGAGCATGATTGTCACATCACCGTCTCAACCTGAGGCAACAAGGAGGAGCATGCATATTTGTTGTTCCTCTATATATATATATATGTATATATACATATATACTTGTACCCTATGGATCAAAATGCTACTCGAGAATATGTCTAACCCCCTAAATCATACCGTCAAATGCGTTCTCATACATCTGTACATATCATTGAAAAAGGAAAAACACATAGCCCTATCTGGTTGCTCGGATTGTATCTATGTATACACCCATATCTGCAAATGTTGAGTCATGTCACCATATATGTAAACGAACCCGAGTATATATATATATATATTTATATATGTATGTATTTATTTATTTATGATATACACATATATATATCTATGCATATGTACAGTATCTACATAGTCAGTGTCCTCATATTAAGTCATATCAACATATATGTAAAACATCCTACACTGTGTATATATAATAATATTTTATGAATATTATTTATTATGTAAAACATGCATATAGATATATAGACATCAGATATCAACATGGTTTGTGTAGATGTGGCTGCGCTCTCTTCAACGTTTCAAGCCCGAGGATTGGCCGCATTCGCACGGGCGCCTCCTTCTGCTTGGAAGTGTTTCAGCGACGGGCTGTGCTACAGCCCTGCAACACCGATGATGCACAGCTGCGCCTCGGCACCACTGGATGACCGCCATTGGTACGTGGCAGCGTGAAATTGAGGCCAGTGTGCCCCAATATATTGCAACAGAATGGGATGTTTTAGGATGGAATTTCATATACCCTCTGGTAAACTAACCTAACTATGGAAAATCACAATTTTTCATGGGTAAATCAACTGTAAATGGCCATTTTCAACAGCTATGTTAGTCTACCAGAGTGTAACTCTTTTAAGTGAGAAAACAGTGGAATATAGATTGATGTGAACACTATTGAATGTCGAGTTTCATGAACCTATCTGTGATAATGAGTAACTGCAGTTCACGTTTTTTCTCGTTTTTTTTTTTAATACTGCACTATTTTAATAACATTGCGCTTCACTGAGGAAACACCATATAGTAAAAATGTATGGATTCCACGGGCATCATGGGATTTCACTCAGAAATAGTGAGTGATATACGTGTAAAATACCAGGACTTGTTTAAACAAACACATGCAATCCAAAGAGATTGCGCGACAAACAATGGGGGATGATTCACCAAATTCAAGCCCTGGAGCCCTGGACATATCGGAAGGATCGAAGCATCTACCAAAAGAGGAAATCTGGACTTGACCTGACCAAAAAATTGAAGATTTTACCAGCCAAACACGGGCACCAAAGCGGGTTATTTGGTGGGATTTTGATGAATCCAAGTGTGATTGTGGGATTAAATATGATCTGGTTGGTGGTTGGAACATGGCTTTTATTTTTCCATATATTGGGAAGAATAATCCCAACTGACTTTCATATTTTTCAGAGGGGCTGAAACCACCAACCAGTGATTAAATTGAATCCAAAAATATCGGGAGAATTTCACACAACTGAGTTGAACCGGCGATGATGCTGAGATTGCAGAAATGTGGATTTGGCAGAAAGATATTTTATCAAACGTGGGAATTTAAAGAGAACACGAATCTGGGTTGCATCGGGGATGATTTACTGAGAACATTTTGGGAGGTTTACTGTACTATTATTTCAGCAATACACTGTGGTAATTTAACTTAACTATTAGGTCCATTTACAGATGATTTACCTTAAAGATAATGCGATTATTAATTTCCACAGCGATGTTAATTTGCCAGAGGTTACAGTATTTCCTTTCAAGGGGTGGGTAAATCAATGAAACCTCTATTTCTCCTGCACCCGCCATTGCCAGCGCATACTTGGCTGGTTAAATATCCTATACCTTTTAGATCCTTTTAGTGCATCGTAATTTCGAACCATATGCAACTGTGAATTGTCCATATAACTGAGATAATTAAACATGGGCGTTGCCCACGAGCCACCTGGTTTATCTAGTTTATGCCCATTCCAGTTGTAACTTGGTTTACCACCCCATCTAGCTATACTCGCAGAACCGAACATTCGCTCAAAATAATATAGTTATCAATGCCTGTCATGGTCTTCTAACGCTTGAATTACAATCCTCTTTGAAAGCATGCAGACACAATCTGGTGAGTAAAAGGTATTCAACGGTATTCATGGTTGCTAAACTAGCACCTTAAATCGAAGTAGTTCTACTTGGGGGCGCTTTTTTTACAGGTACCAACTTTTGGTGGCAAACTCACCATGGTATTCTATCGCATCCCGTCAAAACGTTTGGAAAACCATCATTTTTTATTCATGTTTCATGTTTTTTTTTGCTGGTGACCAGCCACCATCAGCAGCTATAGATTCGCTGCATCTCGCACTTTCGAGCTATTGTACATTACTGTCTGATGAAAATCACCACAAGATAGCTAAGTTGGTGAAGATAACTCCAATAACTCTGGTTTATGGTATTTATAACTATAGTTACTGGGGCTTTTGTTAACCAACGTTCACATCACTGGGGGGCCTGAAAATCACCATGTTTAATGTTCAATGTTGCGGCAAATCATCGAACTACAGGCCATCTATACCATGGCAAACACAACGTTGGTCATTACCAGAGGGTATGGCAAGGTATGGCCATATGGGTTTGTCTGAAAATAGGGTATATTCCCAATGAAATAGCCATTTAAAAACGGGATAATGATCATTAACCATTGGGTTTAGGGGTACACTATTTTCAGACACATCCATATTGCGCAATGTCAAAAATTGGAAATGGTCATCAATCCATTCAGATGTACATACCCATTATATCCCATTATGATTGGATTCCTGTGCGATGACCATAGTCATAGTCCTTATTTGTCTATGTAACTTGACCATGGCACAGATCAAGTTTATATGTTCCATCATTATCTCCAAATATCCCATTAAATACTCGTTACCCGTGAAAACATCAGCATCCATTAACATCCCATCATATTTTGCATATTCATATCTAATATATTCCATGAAATCAGCGATACTAAGTAGACTTCATGTTTACTGTCTGGGATGATGATCCAATCTGACTAATATTTTTCAGGGGGTTGAAACATGTTGAAACCACCAATTAGCTGTAACACTAGCCATATGTAGCTACTTGGTGGTTCATCCCACTTGGTAAGTGGGTTATAACCCCAGTTATAAATGGGATAAGTAGGGTTAATACACTTATAACTGGGGTTATAACCACCAAGTATACTCCTTTATAAGTTGACACCTGCCCACGTCGGGGCGGCACGTAGCGACGTTGGGTCCAGGTGGATCTACAACACGAGCAGTGGACAGCTGAGAGACCGCAACGGACTCTGCCTGGAGGCTGTCGAAGTTGGGGTGAAAACCCAGCCACTCCCGTAGACTTTGTTCGTTTCTTTGGGGATAATGGTGATTTAGATAAACTCTAGTGACTACAATGTGAGGCCCCCCAGTTATAAGGTGGTTTATAAGCCCCAGTAACTGTAGTTATAAATACCATAAACCATAGTTATTGGAGTTATGTTCACCAACTTAGCTATATTGGGGGCCTCACATTGTAGAAGTTGAACTTTTAGCAGAGGAGCTGGGAACCACCCAGAATTCGAAGGGGTTTTGAGTAACCTCCACCACAAAAAATGAACAGCAATTGATGTGTTTTTGGTTGGATTTTACCTAATTTGTCCTTTCTGGGGTGGGATTGGGGATTTTATCGGGAAATTGGGATACAATATACAATATGCTAGCCCGCAAAAATGGAGGATGCAACACCAATATGTTCTTAGTAGGGCCTTAATAATGGCTTAATAATGTTTGCTTCTCTCAATATGTGTGTTTGTGAAAGAACAATGTGGGACTTGACCAACGAAAAATGCACATATTGAGGATATAGTGGGATAGTTACAGTGGATGTATGACGAGAAATCTCATTTGGGGTGTATACATACCCCCTATTAAAATAAAAACACGTTCTGAATGCCGGACATGATGTTGTAAATCATGAGTACCCAAACTTAAGACACACCCAGATTTTGAGCAGCACTTTATTTTCTTTTGCAAATGAACATTGTTTCTTGAATGGATTTGACAGCCTCGGAGATATGCGGTGTGGCACCCCCGGTCTAAGTTGGTTTATGTGCACCCAACTGTCGATACATCCACCTAGTTATGGCTTGCCATTTACCTATCTAGCCTATCTAGGGGTTCCCCTTTGTGGGTGTTTAAGCTCAGGGGTGAAAATTAAAAGTGGTGCAACTAACCTTCAATTTGAATTGTCTAGCCAACCAATGACTGGTCTGTGGATGTCTCTGGTTTGTGGTTGCAATTGTGGTTTGGTTTTCATCCCAACAGGTGGAATGATGATCCCCAACAAGTTTTCTCGCAGGGGTGTGGCTCAACTACCGCCCAGATAAGAATCAGAAGAGGAGCTAATCCTATTGGCAAAGATGGGACTTTAAGCAAGAATAAAGGCTAGAAACTCATCCTATATCATGGTTTCAAGTCTAAGCACGGGCCTTTTGAGGCTATGATAGGTGCGGCTTTGGTCTTGTGAATATCACAATTAGCTAAATTTAGTTGGACACAGCAATCGGTTTTGGATAAGGGCATTGGCTCAAGCTGGAGAAGCACCTGGCAGAGCTGAGCCTCATGACTTTCCAGTCAGTCTAAACATCTATTAATATGTGTTCAAGAATATGTAGCTATGATAGCTCACTGGTATTTGGAGCTTGCAGCTTAATGTGTCTCAACTATTGATATGTCAGACGGTCAAAAAAAAAGTGTATCCATCTGTTGAGGCGATGAAAAACATCGTTCATCATCCCATCCCCCTGCATGAAAACCAGCACCCGCATTTAAAAAGGGCACAAGTATGTGCAAATCCCCCTACGAAACTATGGTTTCCAAGGGGTGTTTCATATGGGGGATGTGGATTCTGTGTGTGAAAGAGCAATGAACCACCTGGATTTGCTCAATGTTGCTTTTTCTTTCCCAATGGAAATCCTAGTAAACCATCCCCCAGTCATAACCATTTTTATAGGTGGTATGTTTATGTCTGTTTACCATCCCCCAAATGGGTACTGTATTATTGTTTTAACCACAATATATTTATACATAGGTGGTATATGGTGATATCTGGTGGTATAAACCATGGAAATAGATGGGTGGTTATTGCTGTACTAACATTGAGGGAATCGTTTTAGTTTTTAGGGGGTTCCTCAAGCCAGGCTATGGGCCTTCCTGTTTTGGAGACGCAAGCGATTGGCAACTTGACACATCCTGGGGGATGTATACAATAAAGGGCCAACCGTAATGTTTGTTGGTTTAGACATGTTTAGAACCTGAAAACTATGATATGTTATATAATATGTTATATTATATATATTATGTATATTATGTTTGTTGGTTTAGACATGTTTAGAACCTGAAAACTATAGTTACAATAATGTGGTTAAAACAATAATATACCATCCCCCAGTCATCACCATCTTTATAGGTGGTATGTTTACCATTCCCCAAATGGGTAGTTCATTATTGTTTTGACCACAATATATGATATGTTATAATCCCCATAAAGACCAAACCTTCGCCAAGTTCCAAGTTGATTTTGCGATTGCTATTCGGGGGCCCGATGAACATTGTTAATGTGGCGAATCAAACCACCCAGCTGGCCCCGAGGGTTGGCTGAGTTTGTCATTGATCTAATGCATGGCTATGGTGGATATATTCTCTATATATATATATATATCTGGTTGGTGGTTTGGAACCATGGAATTTTATGACTTTCCATATATGGGGCCCCATATGTTTCCCATTAATATTTGGATTTGTCCAGTGAGTTTTCCATGAATATATTGGGAATTTCATCATATTGTTCAGAGGGGTAGGTCAACCACCAACCACATATGGTTACTGGGTTTTTTTAACCAACTTACAACACGGGGATCACATTGTAACCTTTTGGGAGTTCCTCTAGGCACTGGATCCCGTTTTGGGAGCTGGGACGCCAGCACCTGTGTCAGGGTATAGCCCGGACGCAAGCGGCGTACCAATCGTTCCCATGTTTTGTGGGTAATATATTCACGTCACATACCCGGCCTGGTAAACATACAAAAAACTATTGAACATGGCCATTTATAGTTGATTTGCCCATGAATAGCATGGTGATTTTCCATAGCAAACTGTTAGTTTACCAGAGGGGTAGTCATTGCTGTATTGGTCATAAGCTCCACAATCCCACAGAGTTTGTCAAAAACTGAGTATCCCAGAATTCAAAAGCAAAAGTGCATCATCATGTGTGCCATTCGAACCTGTTGGTTGATAGTCACAAAATATCCTGTTTCATTCACCATTTCAGTTGGTTGACGTTCATTGTTTTGGACACCAATCTGACCGAAATCCAACATTGCAGAGATTCCTGAGATTGCTTTCTCAGGCTTCTGTCAAGCTGCCTAGAGCCAACGGCAAATCCCTTGAAGTATCTCACTACCCTCTAGTCATTTAACGCAGCTACGGGAAATGAACATTGTTTTAGATGATTTATGATGATTTACCTAGCAATAATATGTAAAAATGGTGATTTTCCACAGCTATGTTGAATTACCAGGGGATATAAGCCCAGGAAATTGCTGGTTTTTAGGCCGCCACCACCTTGTTGGTTAACCTCCCAATTTTTACTGGTTAAATTACATTTGTTGCAGGTTAAATCCCACAAATGGTTGCTTTATCTCCATGGGAATTTCCCTAAAGTATTCTACAATGAGAGGCCCCCAAGATAGCTAAGTTGGTTTATAACTCCAATAACTATGGTTCATGGTATTTATAACTATAGTTACTGGGGCTTATAAACCAACTTATAACTGGGGGGCCTCACATTCTATCACAAAGCAGAAATCACGGACAAATTCCCTATTTGGGCCTGCTTAAATCATGATGTTTGTCACAAAACTCCCAACTTTTTTCATGAAATCTTGTGAGGTATTCCGGTGGCCATGGGTGATTGCCTCGATGACTCCTCCGCGCAAAGCTGGGAGCCTCTTGGCGCGCTGTTTTTTTTTGTCCAAGGAGTCTGAAAGCCAAGTGGACTGTACCCCAAATCTACAAGGTGGTGCCCCAGTTCGTTAGCTAAGTTGGTGAACATAACTCCAATTTCACTATGGTTTATGGTACGCAAATAACTATAGTATTCATGGGGTTTATAAACCAACAAACATCACTGGGGGGCACCACCTTGTAGGTCAATCTTAGATGGTATCAGTGGGATTATCTACGTTCACCAGCTAAGAAATTATTATTTTGCAGGGTATCTAAAATTGGCCATGAAACGTGCCACGATCAAAACGAGGATGATACAATATTATACACCCATATTGGAGGAGTGATCCATGAAAATCGAGATTTAAATAGGGATTTAAATCTGGTTGGTGGTTTGGAATCTATAAGTGGCTGAATTCTATGGGTTATGGTAGATATAACTATAGTTAATGAATGCCGGTTGGTGGTTTGGAACCATGGATTTTTTTGACTTTCCATTCAGTTGGGAAATGTCATCATCCCAACTGACGAACTGACTCATATTTTTCAGAGGGGTTAGCACCAACCACCAAGCAGATTAACATAGGAAACAATGCCCAAAAAATGACGACCCACTTGATCCCAAGCGGCTCAGTGACCATGGTCAGCATCGGTCGTCCCAGCAGTCAGAGTCAGAACCATGATGGATTGCTATGTCCGCATATGACAAAGGGCAGCTGGTTGGGTCCTAAGTACCCTCTGGAAAGCTAACATAACTATGGAAAATCACCATTTTTCATGGGAAAACTCACTATAAATGGTGATGTTCCATAGTTATGTAAACGTTGACCAGAGGGTAGTTCAAACAAAAATCAGATTCTCAGCAAATCATGTCAAGCCCACGGCCACTGAGGTACAATACAGACTCAGAGCAGGTGCGCTGACATCAGAGGGCAAGGATTGGTGAGAACTGGGGCGGGTTGCGATGAACATCGGATTGACCGGCAAGAACTTCTGCTAACGTTCTGATTGATATGATGATTTCACAGGAGTGGAGTGGACATTGGAAATACACAGAATATCACAGAATAATGGAGTTCCAGCCAACGAGTATGCGCATGTATTCCGAACATAATATGCATGCAAGATCATGCAAGTATGATATTTGTGTGTGCGTCACTTCTTGTATGTAATATATACCGGAATCTGGCTAAAAAAATAAAAACGAGTCGACGATTCTTGCGAAACAAATAGAACACAATGATTATAGTAACCCTCAAAAGGATAGAAAAGTAATTAGCTAATTATTATAGTTTTCTAGAAATCTGTTTGGTGTCGCCACAACACTGTGTGCTTGAACCAATGACATCCGCGAGGATTTACCTGACTGCGAATTGGTTCTACCGTTTCGTGAAGAGAACTTGATCTCGCTGAAAGTTTTTGTTCTACGGTCAAAGCATTGTCAAAACATGGTCAAAACATGGTCAAAAGTTATTGGGGAAGATGGTTATCAATTCAAGAATAATGTCAACCCCGGATTTTGCTAAACCATGGTTTATTAGGGGGGTATTCCCCCAATAGTCATGATTTGATACTTTTTTAGGAAGTACCTTCCCAATGAACCAGCCGTTTGGGGTTTATTAATCCGGCATTGATTTATATGGATCTATATACCTATTAAATAACCATATCGCCTATGGTATTTGGTTGTTTATATGGATCTGTAATAGGTATATTTATAGATCCGTATAAATAGGTATATTAAATAACCTTATGGTTCAGGGTCTATAAACATCCACCTATGGTTATACAGATCTCAATGATGGTGAGATGTCCATATCCCACCATATCTTGACCACACTGTCAATCTTGGATAGGACTCAGTGCTTTTTTTTTCTGGCAACGAGGATATGTACACGAACCAACATGAACCAACTCTTTTTTCTCCGGGGTTATCTATGGTTAGCCATGTGAAATACGGTCGTTCCTTATGATACTGTGGATGGAAGAAATTTATAGAAATCTTGCACCTTCTTGGATGGTTGAAACCCTAGAAATAATGGGATAAACCATCTATCAACTGGTGCAGGATTTCTTCCATCCACAGTATATCCATGTTTGTTGATTAGATGTTCATTTTGGTCGGTTCCGATCAGGGTTCTACGCAGTTTCATGGGCAAATTACATCAAATTATTACAATTAATTGGCACTTGAATACGCCAGATTTTGCCCAGATTTCATAGTTTTAGTCCCCATCATTTGTGAATGAAGCAACATTTTTTGTTGGTCAGATTATATCCCTTATTGTTTTTCCATGGGAAATCCACTACTTGGGGAATCTATAGGGCATGATTTTTACGTTTTGGTGGTTCCTTAAGCAAAATCCATGTATATATATTATATGTATAGTTTGTTTATTTTCGTTCTATATCCCACTATATCGTCTTTATATGTATATATGTATATGTTGATATTGCATGCCCATTACTGTATATAGCCATATTATGGTTGGTATCCGCATAAAACGATGGGGTTCCACAGGTGAAACTGAAGAACCTCGATCAGTGTCTGGATGCAGCCCAACCCGACACCATCGGAGGGCGTGTCACTTGGACGACGTGTGGGACGGCTTGGACGCGGCGCAATGCATGGTTGATTTTTTGATCGAGTTCAATGCAATCTCAAATGTTACCCTCTGGTGATTTAACATAACTATGGAAAATCACAAGTTTTAATGGGTAAATCCACGAACTAAATGGCCATGTTCAATAGTTTTTTGTCAGTTTACCAGAGGTTTTTTTTGCAGCTCCCAAAAAAGAGTTTGCAGCCAATGGGAAACCTGGACATATTTTTGGTAAATATCATGGAGCATTCCCAGGCTGGAAACACTGTTTTGCATCTTTTTGGGGAAGATTCGTTGGGACAGACCAGACAGCCAAGCTGTCTAAACCCAGTTGAAAAGTCACTAGGGGATTATAAGATTTATAAGAGAGGGATTATTATCAGAGGGCGCGTTATTCGTTTAGTCCTCTCTCCCAGTTTTTGATACAAATTGAATCTTCAACATGTTTAAGCAAGAAACATTGGTCCCTGTATAGATCCAACTAATACCACCTGAGAAGGTAGTTAACACCCAAAATCACCCCCAGAATATTTCCTCAGGAGATACTTGACCCTTATAGGGGCATATAGTATGGAGATAGAATACTGCTGTCGCGCGATCAACATGATGCAGGGAAAAACTGTGTTCAAAATGCAAATCCACCTAGCTTTGGCAGAACATCTACTTGATCACCAATCAACTGCAAGGTGGTGCCCCATAGTTAGCTAAGTTGGTTTATAACTCCAATAACTATGGTTTATGGTACTTTATAGTTAATGGGGTTTATAAACCAACTTGTAACTGGGGGGCACCACCTTGTGAGGTATGACTGACTAAACATTTAATTTACCAACTATCTAACCGACCAAATGTGTTTCAATCTCGGTTATAGGTGGACTTTGCCTGTCCGTTGGCTTTTGCTCAAAGAAATGTGATATCAAAGGACGCACAAAATTTCTCATTATAAGTATTCAAGTATGTATGTACATATCTATATCTAGATAAAAAATTATATAGATGCATACATAAATTTGAGTCATTCAGCCATTCCCATTTATGGATGTGTTGCTGGCTGCCGTGTCTGACTGAGGTACAAATCTTCCTCTGCCACATTGGAACCGTGGTAATGTCTTGATATGTTCTGGGTCAGTTTTTGCGCCTCTATAACTCTATAACCCTCAATACTAGAATCTTTGGTAAGTATTCAAGTATGTATTCAAATATGTATGAACCAACTATTCAAAATGTGTCATTGATTAGAAATGTTCAACATATGAACCAACGATTGGTGGTTTGGCTGGTGAATCCCAAGATTCCTGAAACTGAAGGGCAACTGAAGGGGTCAGAAGGTTTCAATATATTGCAGAATTACATGTGTGTCGATATTTTTTCAGCGTCTATAACGTCGATTTTACATTATATATATGCATATATATATATTATGTAATGTCTTTCGATACATGTTGAGGATAAGTCTTCGCGGTCGCGGTCGGTGATCAGCACACTTCATTTTTTTGCACAGCACATGTTTTATTCTCTTCTCATCCCTCAAACCCCACACAGAGTCTGTTGGAAGATTTGTCGTCGCCCAGGAAATCGGAACCAAGAGTGGACCTACTCGCAGGATTTGTGATTTCCAGAGGAAGCGGCTCATCCCACGAATCGTAAGTGGTTTATAACCCCAGTGATTTACATGGGATTTTTGTAGGGTAAATCCACTGAAATCACTGGGGTGAACTAACCCACTTACGATTCGTGGGATGAACCACCAAGCAGAGGAAGCTTCTGCTGAGCGCTGAAGAGATCAGAGTCAGATCAGATGTTCAGACCTGGACACATGCGCAGTGTACCCATCGCTGTGTTTTCAATTTGCAATTTACTTGAACTGGATTCCTGAATTAGAAGAAGAACTCCGGATTGGCTCGGGATCATCAATCGTTGTTCTCTTCCGTTTGCCAAATATGAGATGTTTGTGTCATTTTGAGCCGAATATTCTTGAGCCCAACCCAGATCATGATCCTGTTTGTTTGCTTTATGTATATTTATATATATATATAAGATACAGGATGGTGCCCCCCAGTTATAAGTTGGTTTATAAACCCCATTAACTACAGTTACAAGTATCATAAACCATAGTTAGCCATAGTTATTGGAATTATAAACCAACTTAGCTATCGAACGGGGGCCCCATCTTGTACATTCACGTGAAATCCTTCATCAGAAGTACCATTCAACCCTTGTGTTTCTATTGTGGTGCCACTCCCGGACGGCTTCAAATCCACCTTTTGCGGCGAGTCATGGCAAGAGGTGTGCGCTGACTCCAGAGCCTTCCGCTCTATATGGTTTGAAACAACTGGCCAGCGCGGTGGGGTGTGAAGTTTCCTGTGGTTTTGGGGGGAAGATGGCGATATTCTGATGGGTCAAGACTTGTAAGACCAAATTTGGAGATATATTTTTTGAGACGATCCATTTTGCAGGTTATTTGTTGAGCAAGGCGCCATGGTTTCGATCCGTCATACAACCAACGACTTGACTAGTCGTGGCAAACCGTTCGTAGCTCAGGGCGCCATGGCGCCATGGCTACATCACCAAGAAGTCAAGGGAACATCACCGCAGCAGTGGAATGTGATATGAAAAGAGATACTGTGGATGGAAGAAATCCTGCACCACCTTGGATGGTTGAAACATGTTGAAACCCTTTATGAATAGTGGGATGTTTACCACCTATCAACTGGGATTTCGCAACCATCCACAGTAGGGTATGGTGAAAGTGAAAGCCAAAATGCCTAAGGATGGGTAAGTGAATGTCCTGACATGGACTAAACTACCCTCTGGTAATTTAACGTAGCTATTGAAAATGGCCATGAATAGTGGATTTTCCCATTAAAAATGGTGATTTTCCATAGCAAACTGTTAGTTTACCAGAGGGTAAACGGTATTCCATTTGTTATGGCGTCCTTTGAACTACGAGGAGGTTTAAATTAGATCCCTGGGTGCCCCGTAGTTAGCTGAGTTGGTTTGTAACTCGAATGACTAGGGTTTATGCTGACTACCCTCTGGTAAACTAACATAATTGTGGAAAATCACCATTTTTCATGGGAAAATCCACTATAAATGGCCATTTTCAATAGCTACGTTAAATTACCAGAGGGTATAAATGGTTTATAGTTTCAGTTTATGAAGCAAATGGTCAATGACCCTAGTTATTAGTTATTAGCTAAGTTGGTTTATGGTGATTTTAACTAACGTTGGCCGGGATTACAAAGCTACATTTCCATAACTAACAGGGTAGCCACCTTGACGCGAAGTTCGCGTAGGTCTAAGACCTGTTGGTTTCTCTGAACTTGCCCATTTTCTATGATGTTTCCAGTGCTGGTGATGATATGTAAATAAATCTAGATATAAATACATATATATATATATATGTATATATACACAAATAAGTATAAATATTTATTATCCAACTACTCTGTTGCCTTGCATTGCTTCCATATAAGTCTGCAACCAGCTCTGATGGTCGTATGGATGTGTCTGACAATCGGGTCTATGGCGTACCGCATCCCCCAAGAATTACTATGTTATTGCGGAAAATGGCTATGGATCAATACCTATACATACCATTTTTAGGGGGATGAACATCCATTTACCAGCTATTTTGATGTTCACCAAGGGTACAAGGTTTTGACACACTGCCAAATGATGAGAAACAGCTGGATTTTGTTTTTTTTCTGTCACGAGTCAAGAAGTCTTGATCGGAATGCCCACTACCAAGATAGACACCGGCGAAACACTTTCTGGCTGGTGGTTTGGAACTATGGAATTTTATGACTTTCCATACAGTATATTTTTCCATTATATAATATTTGGATTTTTC